>JAMALN010000240.1:0-46051 GCA_023630115.1 Cutaneotrichosporon sp. PK4640
GAGCGTCATGGACGCGCGTCGGACCTCCCAGGCCACGTGGGAGGGCCGGGGAATTTCAAGGCACGCCGTGTGGCACCGTTGTGGGATCGGCGGTGGAGGTCGTCCAGCCGCACAATGGCATCGCTCTGTCCATCACCCCATCACTCGAGATCGCTCCGTCGCCCCATTGTCCGCCGCGCCGAGCACAATGCAAGGTGATGTCGGAGGGCGGTGCGCCCGCCGCACTGCCCCGTTGTGCATACCGCCGCGCCGCACTAAAGAGCGTGCGAGACTGACAGCTCATGTTCTGACCCCATCACTGGCACGTATACATAGCGCTAGCTCTACGCCCTTGGCCCCACCATCACCTTGCCACCGACATCGTCACACCTACCAACTGCACCTCTCACCTCCTACCCTCCCCCGCCCGCCATGCCTCCCCACTCCGACCGCGAGGAGGAGCGCGAGCACGACGAACGTGACGAGCTCAAGCCCTTCCTCGGGCTCGCGCCGCGCCTTTGGCTCACGGCGTTCAACCCAGGCTTCCTCCCCCTCATCTTTACGATTGCGAGCGTCGCCGCCACGCGCAAGTCGACAAACGAGCTCGCCGCCCAGCTCAAGAACAACGTGCTCGACGCATGCGCCCAGATCGCGGCGGGCGCCGGCACGCTGCAGGCCCTCCCGCGCTACCTCGCCATGCAGACGAACGCGGAAGTCCTACGCGCCACACGGGCCACAGTTCTTGCCGTCGGCAGCGGGATCATGCACTCCATCACCGTCATCGAGGTGGTGCTCAACTTCATCGTTGACACATACCGCTCCCTCCTGCTCTGCACCATCCAGCTCGTGGTGACGGGCTCGCTCGAGCTGCTCATCAGCGCGGTCCAGACGGTACGTCTTGGCGATGATGGCGCTGACCCAGATCTCGGACGGCGTCACCAACAGCCTCAACGCGATCCGCACGAGCATCCAGGAGGACATTGGGACGATGAACAACCTCATCCAGAGCGCCGTTAGAGGCATCAACGTGAGCTAAGATTTCCCAGAGAGAGCTGACACCAGCGCGTCACCTCGCTCGTCGACGTCGACCTTTCCGTGCCCAACATCGACATCCCGAGCCTGAACTTTCTCGCCAATGTGACCATTCCCACCGGCTTTGAGGACTCGCTCCTCCGCCTCAACCAGAGCCTGCCGACGATGGACGAGCTGCGCGACAAGATGAACGCGCTGATCAACGTGCCCTTCGAGGCGCTCAAGGCCGAGGTGAACGAGACGCGCCTCGAGATCGCCGCGGGCCTCAACAGCTCCACCTTCCCCGTCCCCTCCCTCAAGACGCTGAGCCAGGACAGCGGGCTGCGCGACTCCCTCTGCGGCGACCTCGACACGGGCTTCATCGACGACACGGCCGCCGCGCTGCACAAGCTCGGCGGCATCGCGATCGGGCTCATGGTCCTCGCCCTCCTGCTCGGCTGGGCCGCCCTCGCCTTCTACCAGTGGCAGCGCTGGCGCGCGCTCAAGGACACGGTCGCGGCCGTCGAGGACGAGTGGCGCCGCACCACGCCCAACCCCTGGACGACGGTCGCGGTCGTCGACGCGCCCCTGATCGAAAAGTACGCCGGCCCGCTCATGGACAGGGCGCGTCTGCGGCCGCGCACGCGCAACAACGTCCGCTGGCTCCTCAGCTACCTCTCGCACCCGACGTGCCTGACGCTGCTCATCATGAGCGTGGTGGGCCTCATCGCGATCCAGGCGCAGATCGCCGCGCTGCACGCGCTCAAGGCCGCTGCGCAGGCGCGTGCGACCGAGTCCATCGGCGCGACGACCTCGGACCTCTCGGCCAAGCTCAACGGGCTGCTGGCCGACGCATCCGCCTCCTACGCCGAGGACATGAACAAGGCGCTCACCAAGATTGAGACGAGCATCAACGAGGACATGTTCGGGCACTGGGTCAACGGCACCGCCGCAAACCTCAACGCCACCCTCGTCGAGTTCTACGACGACGTCGAGCGCCGTAAGCTCGCGTGACTTTCTGCAGCTGACGGCAGTGATCAAGACGGCGTTTGACGGCACGCCCCTCTTCCGCCCCATCAACGGGTTCGTGTACTGCATCCTCGGCTCCAAGATCGACGGATTCGAAAAGGCGCTCATCTGGGCGCGGGAGCACGCGCACGTCGACCTCCCCACCGTGCCCGCCGACGTCCTCCAACTCTCGAGCGAGAGCACGGCCGAGCTCGCGGGCCCGGTCACCGCCGCCGCCGTGGGCGGGGAGGACCCCGACTCGGGCGCGGTCGGCAAGCTCGTCAAGCACTTTGAGGACGCGCTGCGTGCCCAGCAGCTCGTGTACGGCATCCTGCTGGGCGTGTACGCCGCGGTAGTTCTCGTCGGCCTCCTGGTCGTCGCGTGGCACTCGGGCGGGCGCGAGTGGGTTGCGCGCCGCCGCGCGGCCTCAGGTGGAGGAGACACGCCGCCCCCGAACGCCTCGTTCACCCCCTTCCCGCTCTACCAGACCTACTCGGCCCGGCAGGAGAAGGACCTCGCCGTGCCGCCGGCGCAGGGTGCCTCGCGGTCTGGCTCGCTCCGTGCCCTCGCGGCACCTGGCGCCGCGTTCCTCGGCATATCAGGGTACCTCAACTCGCCCGCGGCGAGCCGCGCACCGACTCCTGTGCCAAAGGACAAGGCGCACCCGTGGGAGCAGCTCGACTCGGACGACGGCGGCGAGGGCTTCTGGATCACGCGCGCGATGCGCGGGCAGCGCGTCGACTCCCCCGCGCTCCCCGAGAGCGACATCGGCACGTCGGCGCACACCCGCCCCCAGACGCCCGAGAAGGCCGCCGTGCCCCTCTCCCCAAGACTCCAGCGCACGCCCTCGCGCCACCTGCGCACCCCGTCGCCCGTGCCGGTGTTCCGCACACCATCGCCCGCACGCCACGACAGCGCCTCGATCCAGATCACGCCGCCGCGGATGAAGAAGCTGCCCACGCCGGCGTGGAGGCAGCGGGACGAGGTCGACGCGCTCGGCGACGTGTCGGCGCCCAGTACGCCGTCGCACTCGCGCGCGTCGTCGCAGACGCGCCCGAACGCGTCCCCGAGCCGCCTGGGGGGCGTGCTCCAGCACCTCCATGAGCGGCGGCAGCGGCGCGCGGACGAGGACCGCATCGACCCGTTCTACAGCCCCAAGCCGGGACGCGAGGAGCTGCCGGACGAGACTGGGCGCGCGGTCTGACGTGGTTCATAGTAGTATAGAAGTACGACTTGGTTAATTGCATGTATCAGTGTTAGAAGTTCATGGGGAGCGGAATCTGGGCGGTTGTTGATGCCATCCGTGCCTGGTAATGACACCGAGGAACGCACAACCAAAACTTCCCTCCACACACACCACCACCCTCATCACGAACACCCACCATGTCGCGCAAGACGGCGGCGGGCCGCGTCCTCCGCGAGATGGACCCCGACACGATCTACTTTACACATGCGCGCGTGCGCCCCGTGTTCACGGGGTGCAACAAGCGCATCCAGGAGACGCTGGACGAGATCGTGGCGGGCACGACCAAGATCACCGACATCCCGTACATCACGGTGATCGAGAACTTTGAGCGGCCGCCCGGGGAGGACGAGGATGACGAGGCGGAGGAGGACGGGCGCAAGCGCAGGAAGGGCGGCGGCGGGCGCGCGCCAAAGGGCAAGGGCAAGGGCAAGCCGCAGGTGGCCGAGCCCGCGCCGTTCTACTTTTCGCTCAACAACCGCCGCCTGTTCCTCTTCAAGACGCTCAAGGAGCGCGGGGTCATCGACACGGTCATGGTGCAGGTCAAGCCGGCGCTCGAGCGCGAGCGGACAAAGTACACGCGCGAGCGGTGTGTGCTGCGCGCCAAGCTTATGGGGGCGGGGACGAAGCTCGAGGGGGAGGAGGGCGAAGAGGAGGACGACGAGAAGATGGACGAGCGGCCGTGGTGAGTGCTATCAGGCTGGGAGGACGTGCCGCTGACAACAGATGATCCGAGTTGCGCACTCTCGCTTGCAACACCATCATTCGGCGTCGTCCGGTGTTGGCCAGAGCTTCGCCCCGCGCCGGTCGGTCGTGTGGATCCCGCGCACGCCGGTTACTGCGCACCCACGTGTGCAGAACTGCGCAGAGGCTGACCATGGCCGCTGCGTGAGCGATGCCGAGAAGGTGGATGGGACATTGCGATGGGCGCCGCGTTGTCGGTTTGCTCGGTTCGCTCGGCCCAGCACCTCCACACCGGCATCTCGAGATGCCGACTTCCCCTCTTGACCTCTCGTCCCAACCTCTCCTCATCCACCCCCACACCTGTATGCATAGATGTCTACGCAACGGACCAGCACGACGCCAAGGCTCTGTAGACGATCACCCGCTCGTTCCCCGGCCCACCTCAGGATGGAGCCAATGGAGCGCTCAAACTCGAGGGTCAGATGATCACATGACCACTTCACTAATGTCTTCGCCGTCAGCGACCTCCATCTTACCCTCCTTCCAAGTCTTCTGCCCATCTAATCTCGGTGGGCAGGGGAACGCTCGGGAGGCCCCCGGGGCCAGCAGCGCCGTCCGCCTCATGTACTAGCCGATAAGAAGCGGGTACTCACCTCGGACTGAGCAGCAGGTCACGATGCGCTTCCTCCTTCTCACACTCACCTTTCTCCTGGGCGCCATGGCCATGAACCGCGTCGACACACACGTCCACATCATCCCCGTACGCCCTCCCCCCTCCGCGCTAACGCCAGCCGTCGTACCGCGCCGCGATCGACAAGTACGGCGACCCCTCGGGCTGGGCGATGCCCGCGTGGTCGCTGGACGCGGCGCTGAATGCGTCCGCGGCCCTCGGCGTCCGCGTCTCCGTCGTGAGCGTGACCTCGCCGGGCCCCTCCATCGCCGGCCCGGGCGAGGAGGGGCGCCGCCTCGCGCGCGCCTGCAACGACGAGTGCGTCGAGCTTGCGCACCAGGCCCCCGGCAAGATCGCGCTCTTCGGCTCCCTCCCCGACTGGAACGACGTCGAGGGCACGCTCGCCGAGATCGACTATGTCATGCGCGACCTGCGCTGCCCCGGCGTCGTGGTCATGACGACGTACGGCGGCCTCTTCCTCGGCAACCCCAAGTTCAGGCCCATCTGGGCGCGCCTCGAGCGCTACAAGGCCATCGTGTTCGTGCACCCCGCCGCGGTGGACGTGACGCCGCGCCTCATCGCCGAGGCGCTGCCCCAGCCCATCGTCGACTACCCGCAGGCGACGACGCGCACCGCCGCCGACCTCGTGCTCACCCGCACGTTCACCAAGGAGAGCAAGTTCAAGGTCATCCTCTCGCACGCCGGGGGCACGCTGCCTTGGCTCGCGGACCGCATGACCTCGAGTGTGCGCCTCGTGCAGCCCAACATGACGATGGACGAGGCGTGAGTCTTTGCAAGGGCGAGCTGACGCCAGCCTCGACACGATCAAGTACTTCTACTTTGACGTCGCGCTCAGCACGTCGCCCACGGCGCTGTATGGCCTGCAGCAGATTGCGGCGCCCGACCGCATCCTGTACGGGAGCGACTTCCCTTACGCCGCCCTCAACAGCTCCATGCGGCACACGACGCGCCTCGACACGCTGCTGGCCGGCGAGTTCCGGAACATGAGCGCGGTGAACAGCGAGAACGCCGAGAAGCTGTTTGGCGGCGTGGACAAGGTCGTCGCGCGCCTCAAGGGCGGGAAGAAGCACAAGCTCTGAGGTCGGGGCGAGTGTGAGGTGAGGTTGTGGTCAGCGTTGAGGAGAGCAGCTTGTGGGACCATGAGTGAGGGGAGCATGAGTCTGTAGAGGGTCAATGGGTCAATCGGGTCAGAAGGGATGTGATGCAGCATGTGTCGTGGATGCAGAAGATGCCAAGTCGAAGTTGCGAACAGACAAAGAAAGCATGATCCGGCTCAGCGCTGTGTTGCTGAAAGGCGATCCGGCGAATGGGATGTTCGGCCGAAGCCGAGATCTTGGCAGGTGCGGGCCACGCCGCCCTCGTCCCATCTCCCATACCACTACCGCGCCTGCTCTGCATCGCTGCTGACTTTTGAACGCATCATCGCTGGTTCTCATCTCTCACTCATCTCCCACCTCGCTTGCGGACGGTCTCTCCGCCCACCCACCTCCCCCTCGTCCGACGCCACCCCCACCCCCGCCTCCACCTCCACCTCCACCATGACGTTCCTCACCGACGCCGCGATCGACCGCGCCGTGTCCCACATGAACAAGGACCACGCCGACGGCAACCTCTACATCGTGCAGGCGTTCCACGACCGCGCGGCCACCGGCGCCGACATGGTCACCCTCGACGAGACCTCGGGCACGTGGGAGTACATCCTCGAGGACGGGACGACCAAGACGGCCGTCATCAAGTTTGGCAAGCCGCTCGAGAAGCGCGAGGACATCCGGCACGAGGTCGTCGCGCTGTACAAGCAGGCGTGTGTCGACCTCGGCGTCAACCCCGCGGGCAACGGGCACACCGAGGAGAACAACCTCCACTAGGCGAAACCTCCACCAGGTGGGCATAGGGGCGAGCGCGCTGACCCCAGACCAGACAGCATGCAATTGGGATACATCGGGACTGCGCGAGGCGGCTTGGAGAGGGAACTAACTGGGTTTATCCGCGAGGGGCGCCAAGCCGGTCCGTGTGTGCTTGGCCTCGGGGCGCGGGCCTGGACGGCGAGGGGGGCGCGTGGAAGAGCGCCGCGGCGGCCGAGAGGACGTGCGTTGCTGTTGAGCGGAGCCGCGCCAGCATCGAGGGACGACCCGCGTCTGCTGAGGAGGCAGAGTGTGCCGATGAGCCGAGAGACGGGATCGGCGAGGGCGGGGCTGTGGGCTCCGCTGAGGGAGGCGCGGACGCGACCGCCAGCTCGATGGCCACGGCTGGGGACAGCTTGGCCTCTGGCGACGAGCCTGGTGTCGGGCAGGGGGGTGGGGGTGGGAGAGGGGGGCTGGGAGCGTACCACGAGTTGCTCATGGTGAGGTGGTCATGGTGGAGTGGGTGTTATGAGGTCGAGCGTGGGTTCAGTGGCGACGGACATGGGCTGCTTATCTTTAACCTCGGTTCTCGGCGACTCGCTCCAAGAGTTCGAGGCTCTGGGCTGCTGGCTGGGTAGGTGGAGCGACGCACCCTCAAGCTGAGACTGATGCATAGCTCCGTACGGAGCAGTATTATGAACGCCTGTAAACTCAAGCCCGCCTCTCACCGTCGCCGCCTTTTGACTAGTACTGCTGCCCGCCCTGGTGCGGCGGGTACGGCGCATACTGCTGTCCGTACTGCTGCTGCGGGAACTGCCCGTACTGCTGCTCCGGGTACTGCCCGTACTGCTGCTGGGGGTAGCCGTAGCCCATGGGCGGCGGCGACCCGGGCGGGCTCATGGGCGGCGGAGCCATAGGCGGGGGGCTCATCGGCGGGCTCACGGCGCCGCCGACAGGCGTGTGCGCCATGCTGACGGCCGGCGAGAGCGAGCTCATCGGCGGACTGGCAGGGCCGGCAAAGTATCCCTGGCTCGGAGGGCGCTCGGTGGGCATCATGTACCCGACGACCTGCGGCTCCTGCTGCTGCTGCTGCTGTTGCTGCTGGTAGGGCTTCTCATCGTCCTTCTTCTTCTTATTCTTCCTGCGGCGGCGGAGACGGCGGTGGTCGGGGTCGCACTCGTAGTTGCACGCGATGATCGAGCCGACGACGGCCGCGATCAGGACCGCGCCGCCGCCCGCCGCGACGCCGATGCCCCACGTCGGGATGCCCTTGGACCCCGTGCTGGGGCTCGAGGTCTCGCTGTCGACAAAGGGGTTCTTGAGCGGCGTGTCCTTGGTGTTCGGGTCGGTGGTGGGGTCGATCTCGACAGTCTCGATCGGCTTGGGGTCTGGCACGGTGCCGATCACCTCGGGGTCGTCGATCGGCTTCACCTCCACCACCCTGCACCAGCTGCTGAGCGACGCGAGGCTCGAGCTGATGCTCAGCTTGGTGTCGTCGGTGTAGGTGCTGTTCCCGCCCTGCGCGCACGAGTTGCACGCCTCGAACGCGCCGAGGTTCTCCGGCTGGCGTCAGCTACGGTACCGCGGACTACTCACGGTGCACATGCCGCGGCACTTGGTCGCCTGCTTGTCCCGACACAGGTCGCCGTACGTCGCGCGAATTGCGTCGCACTCCTTGGCGCACCCGGTCTTGTTGGGCTTTGTGGGCTCCACCGACTCGCAGTACTGGTTAAAGGAGCCGATGCCGTCCAGGATCGTCTGGCTCTGGCTGCCGGTGAGGCCGGAGCTGGGGACATCGCTCTCGCACTTCTTGATGTCCTCCCAGTTGTCGCCCTGGAGTCAGATCGGCCGCGGTCAAGACTCACGGTACAGATGTCCTTGCAGCGGCTCTGGTCCTGTCCGCACAGGCTGCCCACGTCGTCGATCATGCGCGAGCACGCCTGGCCCCCGCCGGTGTTGCAGTACCACCGGGCGTCGCCGGCGTAGCTGATAAAGTCGCTGAATCCACCAACGCTGCCGTAGCAGTCGACACACGAGTTGATCATGTCCAGTTCGCCGCACAGCCCGCGGCACGTGTCGGGGTTGCTGGAGTTGCAGGCCAGCGTCACGCGCGTGTAGGTGGCGTTGCACTGGTTACAGTTGGGCGTGGGGTTCGGGTCCGGGTCGGTCGTGTCCTCGAGGAGGGGGCAGATGTCAGACATGTACGTGCTCCAGTCTGAGGCGGCGGCCCGTCCCTGCTGCGTCGAGTTTGACCCCTCGGCGTTAACACAGTCCCTACACTGCGAGAGGCGTCCACGAGACCCGTCCTGCTGTTAGCGTGCACCGGCGTCGGGCTCACTGCACAGGCGACACGGCACTCGTTGACCCCACGGCGGCGGCGGAAGCTGACATCGCCGCAGGCGGTGTTGAGCGGCTCGATGACACTGCACTGGTCGCCGCATGAGCCCCACGGCGACGGGGCGGCGGCGACGTTCTGCCGAGTCTGGAGGGAGGCGAGGTATCGGGCGTGCGCCCACACGCCGTCGATGGGGCTGGCGAGGGCGGAAGCCGCGAGGAGGGCCGCGATGAGGAGGCGCATCGTCTTGCCACTCTGTTGTCTGGCGGGGAGAGCCGGAAGAGAATCAGACGGTCAGTCCTTTAACAGCTTTGCTTCCAGGCGATCGGTTATGCACAGGGCTATAGCCTGCCACTACTCTACTGGAGGGCGCGTCCATCGCACCAGGGGTTGCGGCGCGGTTGATGGCGGTCACGCCTGCAGCGCCGCCAAGACTGAGATCTGAAGCGAGGAAGCACGGGGACAGCGACCTGAACGCAGAGGCTGGTGGGCGAGTGGATGCTGTCGCCAGTGGCCGCTGGCCGCGAAGAGTGTCAGGCTGGGGTTCCGTCAGGAATGGGAGTGCCGCTTGTTCGGATCCCAAAGAAATGTATAAACGTTCAGGACGCAATGAGGATGGGATGATGTGAGATCTGGGCTTGTCAGGGACGTTCAGGGCATACAAGCCAGAACGGAATAAGCATGGCCCTGTGGGGATCCCTAATGACCCCGCGACCCTGTCGCCCCCGTTCTAGCCTTGCTGCTTGCTGTACGTACAGGCAATGACTTCCTCTCCCGAACCCACAATGAGAGAACTGTACCGCCCCTGCCAGTCCCGTGACGAGATAAGGTGGGGCTGCCATTGATTCTCCCATCACCGAGCACAGCTTTGGCTGGACCTCCGGCGACTGGGAATCCTTGCTTGCGTCACAGGAAGGGCCGAGGCCGAGTCAGACATTTAGTTCGTTTAGTGGGAGAGACGAATCGACGACGCTGCATCACCTGTACATACTGTGCTTGTAATCGTACATCACCTTGTCCGGGGGACTTTTGGGTTGTCGGCGAACGGCTCGGGCCACAGCCTCAGTATCTGCCGCCCTGCGGGTACGCGCCCGACTGGCCATACGGCGCCTGGCCGTACTGGGGATACTGGGGATACTGGGCGTGCTGTTCTTGTGTTGGAACTGGTGCGTACTCCTGTGTCGGGAGCATGTACCCGACGACTTGGGGCTTCTCTGGCTCGTTCCACTGCGGGGCGGGCATTTCGTCGTCCCTCCTCTTCTTCTTGTTCTTCTTCTTGCGGCGCAGACGGCGGTGGTCGGGGTCGCACTCGTACCCGTTTGCGATGATTGCCGCCGCAGCGCCCACCACCACGACGACACCCCCGGCCGCTGCCACGCCAATCCCCCATGTCGGGATGCCGCCGCCGCCCGGCTTGTTGGTGTTCGCGGTGTTGATGGGGACGGTCGTGTTGCCGAACGGGTTGCGGTCGGGGCGAGCCGATGTCGTGTTGCGCGGCGGGGGGTTCTTGTTCTCCCGGTCCACCACGTCCCGAATGCCTCTCGGGTCGGGAACCTTGACCGAGTTGGGTGGGTTCACTGGTTGCGGGTCGCCTGGCTTCGTGGGGTCCGGCTTGGTTGGGACGACGACCGCGCACCAGTCGCGCACCGTGACGACGTGCTCCTGGATCAGACGCCTCGTCTCGACAGAGTAGACGCTCTGGTTGCTGGGGGCACAGGTGCTGCACACCTCCCATTCTTGGCGGTTGGTTTGCTGGTGTGAGCGGAGTGGCACTGTGGAGGTGTGGGGAGGGGTGGCCTCCGTACTCACCGAGCATATACCCTTGCATTTATTCTCGTCCAGGGTCCCGCAGAGGTCGTCGTACGTCACGAGAATGTGGCACTCCTTCTCGCAGCCGGGGGGGTTGGTAATGACTGTGCACATGTCGTACACTTCGGCAAGCGACGACAGCGCCGTAAACCTCTGCTCGGTGTATAGTCGCGAACGGGGCAAACAGGCGTTGCACCTGTCCAGCGCGGGACGAGCATCCGCGCCGCCGCACAGCACACACTCGCTGGCGTTCGCGAGGCCCATGCACATCTCGGTGAACGTCTTGTAAACCCAGGCGCACTCCTTGCCGCATTCCTCGTCGCCGCAGTAGAACTCGAGGCCGTTTTGGGGGTAGGCGTACCGCATGTCGTACTTGTTCTGGCAGTTCCAGCAGTTGGCGGCCGCGTCGTAGTTGTTGCAGAGGCCACTGCAGGCGAGCTTGCCGTCCGCGCAGCTTGCGTTCATTGCATAGCCGATCGTCTCACACTCGGCCCCGCATTCCAACCCAGGAGTGGGGTCGCTCCCTGTGCACCATTTTGGGTACCAGTCGTTGAACCAGCCGTTGATGAGGGCCTTGCCTTCATCGGTCGCCATGAACCTGGCGCATCCATCGCAATTACGGAGCTCGTCCCAAAGTTCGGGCTGGAAAGTCAATGTCCGTCCTGATGACCAAGCTTACAGCACATGCTGGCTTGCATGACTCTCTGGTATTGCAGTCGGTGAGCCTTCGGAGCTTGGATGCAATCGAATGGCACGGGTCGCAGTCGCCAAAGATACTCCTAGCGACGTCGCAGTACGGCACTTGGAAGAGGTCCCACAGGGTGTTGACCTCCCCGGTGTAAAGCTTTGCCACTTGGGGGTCCTCGGCGTTGGCGGAGACGCAATCCATGCAGACCTTCACTACTCCCTTGTCCTGTTGGTTAGTCGGGCATGCCTCATTTGCGGCTCACGCAAGTCTCCGAGCAGTACAGCGGCGACTCGCCAGTTGCGCAGGTTTGTTCAAAGTCGGCTTCAACCTGGTCCCTGGAGAGCCCAGAGCACTCGACTCGGCATGGCCAGTCCGCAACCGCTGCGGCGGTAGCGGAGGAGATGGCGGGGTCAACGGAGGGAGTCACAGTCGGTGTCGAGGAGGTCGGGGTCCCGTCAACGGGCTGCGGGTTGGGGGACGTTCCGGGGCTCTCGCTGGGAGTCCCGGGTGCCGGTGCGGACGGAGTGCTGGGCGGCGGCGCGGGGGATGGCCCTGGGTCTACCGGGGATGTCTCGGGCTGTGACGCGGGGGATGTCTCGGACTGTGGCGCGGGAGATGTGTCTGGCTGCTGAGCGGGAGTCGTCTCTGGAGCCGCAGGGGTCGTCTCTGGGGCGGGAGTCGTCTCCGGTGCGGCACCCGACGTCTCTTGGCGGCGTGCCAGACCGTCCGGTGGCGCTGCCGGTGCCATCTTCGCGACCAGCAGTACGAAGAGTACTGGGAGGAGACGCATGGTGATGTGAGTGGTGAGGCCGTTGGGGTTGCGTGGGGGGGGGGGGGGGGGGGGAGGAAGGAAGGCTGCGGCACTGGGTGTCAAGAACCCACGCCAGGCAAGTTTATAAAGCTGCTAATGCGCCCAGAACGCGAGGAGTGCCACCCCCCATCAATGGCCGTGGGCGATCACCGTCGTCAACGTGATTGTTAGCTGTCAGATGACAGAGTGAGGCGGTGAGCTCGGGGCCGCACTACATTCTGCTCGATTCTCACCAGTCGAGGCGGAGCATGGCGCCTCCAAGTCAAGATGAGAGGAACATGGTGGTTACGGATGCAAAGAGGATTCGCATGCCGAGTGCCACTATCAATCGAGGGGCGGAGGGTGCCGTTGGTCATGGGCCAGAACATGGCAGGGAGGGCAGGGCATCAATGCGTGCCAGGCAGATCTTTGCAGCGGATGGTCAGGGTGGCGCTTACGCTTATCACCCTTTCTCCGACCCGAGGAGTGAAAGGTACCCTGACCCTGACCAAGCCAGGTGCAAAGTGGGGTGTGGAGCGCCTTATCCGTTCAGCAGAAGCAGAGTCTGGAGCGCGGATGGCGGATGTGATCGCACAGCCTCATCAAGATTGGCGTGGGGACAAGGATCGACGTGCGGCATGCAATGATGAATGGTCAGATGATTGGAGACGTGAGAGTCAGAGGCTGACATTAGAGTACAGGCGGACACGGACATTGGCACCCTGATAAATAAGCCTTGCGTGGCGGTGAAGGCGGGCCCTCGGTTACTTTTCGGGGGCGGCCATGAATGCCTCCCCGAACCGAACAAGCACCCGCCCACCTCTTCCGCCCACATCAGGACAAGAGCGCCCAAACCCGCAGAGCATGGCCAAGCTATCCTCTGTGCAGCGACGGGGCAGGGGACCACAATGGGTCAGCTTTACGGAAACGGACGCAACACTCTTGGAAGTCGGTTCCAGGTTCGGGCCGAAAACAAGTTGGTTTGTACGATTTGTTGGGTTAATTTGTCTGGGATCGACTTTGCAGCACATGATCTTGCATACACTCAGCTTTGAATAGAGACAGCTAGTATTAATGGATAGTAAGGTTCCATACGACAGCCCGTACAGCAGCCATGTGCGCACTTGCACACGCTTGGTTGCACATGGTGTCCTGATTAAGCCGCGACAACTGCCATGATCGCCGCCACAAAGCCGAGAGCAGCACCCGCGTCTCCCAGCAGGATGGCCTGGGCAGGCTGCTGTCAGCTTCCATCTTCAGAGTTCACTCACGCTGCTGGGCCTTGCAGACGCAGTCGAGTTGACACGCCCGGTAGTGCTGGTGCCAGGAGCGCCGATCGTGACTCCACCAGGGCGAGTACCAGTGCCGGTGCCGCTCCCACCGCCGGGAACGGGCACGAACGGAGTGGTGGGAGGGGTGGGAGGAGGGGTAGTCGGGGGAGTGCCCGGAGTGCTCGACTGCTGCTTGCACCAGGTGGTAAGGGAGTTGTAGTAGTTGGAGATGTTGTCCTTGGCCTCCTTCGAGTCGGTGTAGTCGGGGCGATTCACGCAAGTGTTGCACTTGGTCATCGCGGCCAGGTTCTCCTCCTGCCATTAGCTTGAAGGCTGGGAGACAGGACCCACAGAGCACATTCCCTTGCACTTCTCCTGGTCGCCCGCCCCGCAGAGCTCAGAGTCCTTGGTGAGGATCGGGTTGCACTCATCGTAGCACAGGGTGCCGCCCGGCTTGGAGCCCTTGCAGAGCTCGACAACGGCAGCAATGCCCGACGTAAGGTCGTCCTTCTGGGTCTGGACAATCGAAGCGCCCGAGATGCACGAGTTGCACTCGTCTAGCTTGGCCTTGGCGTCGCCCGAGCACATGGCGGAGTAGCACTTCGCCTCGTCGCCGGGGCACTCTGCGTTGATCTGGTCGACCACGCCCATGCACGTCGGCCCGCACCCGTTCTGGCAGTACCACTGGAGGCCGCCCCAGCTCCATCCGAGCAGGTCGGGCAGGCCGCCAAGACCCTGCTGGCAGGTCACGCAGTTCGAGGCCGAGTCGAAGCGGTTGCACAGGTCGCGGCAGCCCGCGAAGCTGGCGCCGCTGGTGCCACACTGCGCCTCCAGGTCTGGGCGGATCGCACTGCACTGGTCGTTGCAGCTTCCGCCACCAGCGCGGCACTGCGTGTCCATGTGAGTCTGCCACTGGCTGACCAGGTCCTTGCCCTCCTGCGTCGCCGTCGAGTCGGAGACAATGCAGTCCGAGCAGGTCTTGAGGGGGCCAAGCAGCTGGTCCTTGGGATCAGCACGCCCTATCATCGACTCACAGTGCAACCGGTGCGGCACACCTCGTTCGTCTGCCCATGGCAGAGGGGCATGAGGTCGCGGATTGCGTTCTGGCAGGTGTTGCACTGCCCGTAGGTGGTCTGCTCTGGCGCCTTGCAAGCATTGTCCATGTGGGCCACCCAGTCGTTGACAAGCTGGCGGCCGTAGTTGTTGGCATTGGCGTCCGATGCAACGCAGGAGGCGCACGCGTTGAGTGGGTCGAGGAAGCGGCTCTGACATCAGCGACAGGCGATAATGGTACTCACCTCGCATGCCTTCTTGCACTCCTCCGCCGGCTTGGCATGGCAGTAAGGCGCCAGCTCGTTCACAGCGGACGTGCAGCGGCTGCAGGACCCAAAGTCGGGGGCCTGGCGGGAGTAGAGGCTCGGCGGGGCGGCAGACGCGACCACCGCCGATCCCACAAGAGCGAGGAGAACCTTGGAAGTAATCATGGTAAGTTGGGCTTGCAGATCCCGAGCCGCAGAACCTGCCTTTTGTATGGCCACCTCGTCCTCGGACCCGCTCGCTGCAGCTGGTTTGCAAGCAGGAAGCCATGTCGGTGGCTGTCACGGTTACCAGCCCGTGCCATGGCTAATGAGCTCTCTTCTCTCAACTTGGTCGCGGCTCCCTGCCAAGAGTAGGCTGCAGTGGCCATTGCCGGCAGGTGCGGGCTGCTTAACCTAGATCCCCACTGATTCCTGAATCACAGCGTCCTGAAGGACCATCCTGGCGTTAGTCTCACCTCCCCCGACGGCCCCAGCCACTCGGGTGGGCTGAACCAATGCTTGCATGGGTAGCTCCTTCGACTCACGGACACGACCCGTTGAGCCGGTGGCGATGAGGGACTGGTTAGGATAGGACCGAGGGCTCGCCTTGACCTTGGGGCGAATGTTAGAAGCCCACCCGAGTGGGGAGGGCCTGGCCCATTGGGCGTCTCGACATTGTGAGCCTCTCCCGTTATTGTCCGAAGGCGGTGCTGGCGGACCGCAGAAGGATAAGAACAGTGAGTCATATGGCGTAAGTGAGACCATCCGGCCATCCGAGGGATGCTGGACAACCTAGACCCGGACTGTCGATCGATTGACGATTAACGAGGCACCAGGCACCGGCTTCCAGTCCCAACATTCCACAAACTCCACTCCCACCAATCCTCGTTCAATTCACCGTCGCTTTCGTTTCATCCTCACTCTCTGCTGCACGCAGACGCAGAGGAGGATGCCAAAAACGATGGACGAGTTAGGAATCGAACCAAAGACCTTGTCAAGAGATCAGGTGACGCGCTGCGCGCTGCGGATGCTAATGACACGCTCTACCAACTGAGCTACACGCCCTGTGCTCACGGAAGCCGTCGCTGAATGTGCGTGTGGTCCTGGGTGATACGTTGAGCGTGAAAGAGCTCGAATTGTGACCGGTTCGTGTGTCATTTATGCACCGCTTTGTCGGGTGGGACTTTCAGACGTGAAGGGACCGCTTCCTATTCGGCTCGGTATGTTGGCATGACACCCCCCGAACAACGGCCGAATCGTTCCTCGGCATCGGCTTCACCTCTGTTACTGGGTCCAGATTGCCTAGATATGATGGTGGCGCGCCATGACAAGGAACTGGAGGCGATGCAGGTGCCTAACTCCCGTGTAGGGTGCGGCGTTTGAGTGATCTGACCGCTACGCCGAAGGCTCTGGGTCACTATGGCATGGGGGATGCCAGAGGCAGGCTCGGGAGTTGAGGGCGGCACCTGATGCGAAAGGCAGGCAGGCATCCAAGCATTCAGTGCCGTGGACACGGCTGGACGATAAAAAATGCGTCGCAGAAGACACCGGAGGTGGGGAAAGGAACAAGTGTCCTCAGCAAGGAGTGGAAAGCAAATCGCGATCACGGTGCGGAACTGATGGGGAGAGGCATCGCCTGGATGTTGGTTCGCCGCAGTTCAACGCAGCCCAGTGCAAGTCACGGCATCCATTTCTTAGAGATTAGAGACATATTACAGGTAACAAGAAGAGCTGGAGCGGCAAGCTTAGACGCGACGGGTTCAGAAAGGCCTTTGGAGGCGGGAGAGTGAGCTAGACCACAACGGCAACGATTCCGAGGACGAGGCCGAGGGCAGCGCCGAACCCCACACCTCCGAAGGTGAGGGATAGCTCAGTGATCGACTGAGGTCAGCGTTACCAAGCGAGGCACTCACGCTAGCACTGTTCACGCCAGTGGCGCGGCGGGTGGTCACAATGGGGCGGCTGGTGTTGATAGTGATGCCGCCCTTCTTGCCGCTTGGACGCGAGGCCGGGGCGATGCCGGTTGGCGGCGCGCGGTTGGGGACAGTGACAGTTACGGAAGGGTTGACGACCACCACGATGGGGTTGCCGCCACCATCGTCCTTGCACCAGTCGCGCATCTGGTTGAAGAAGTTGTCGACGCTGCCATCTGCGGCGCACTCCATGCACCCCTGGAGCGCGTTAAGATTGTCAGGCTGAGGTCAGTGGGAGCGTCTCATTCCTGACTTACCGCGCACACCGCAGCACACTGGTTGATATCCTTGTTGCGGCACGAGTTGTAGCTCATGTCCAGGATCGAGTCGCAAGTCCCACCGCATTCGGAGCCCCCGCCTGGCCAGATATCCTTCTCGCACAGGTCGTATGCTTGCGCGACACCCTCGAACATCGTGTCGCGCGTCTTCTTGTCCATGGGAGCGTTCTCAAGGCAGGATCTGCACTGGCCCAGACGCTGGCGAGGGTCACCTTCGCAGAGGTTCTTCTTGCACGCGTCCTTCTCGGTACACTTGTCCGTGATCTTGCCCACGCTCACGCAGGCCGAGTAACACCCTTCAGGGCTGCAGTAGAAGGTCACCGAGGATTCGAGGTCCGAAATGTCCTGCGGCACGCCACCATTGTCCTTGTAGCAGCTTACGCACGCGTAGACGTCGTCCATCTTTGAAGGGCACGAGTCCGCGCACGAAAGCGGGTACAGTTGGTCGCTACCGGGGGCGCAATTGGCCTGCAGGCCCATGAGGGTCTTGCACTTGTCCTCGCACCCGGTCGGTGCGCTTGAACACTTGGACAGCTCGGCCTGCACCCGGTCCTTGGCGGCCTGGTTGGCGACCGGCTCCTCCTTGCTTTCGTCCATGCACTTCTGGCAACTCTTAAGCTGCTCGGGCTGTTGTCAGCAAGGGCGGGGGAGGGAACTCACGTTGCAGGACTTGGGATCCGCATTAATCGCCTCGAGGGCGGGCCTGCACGCATCGCAGTTGCCAAAGACCAGCCCAGAGAACGGGTCGCTTCCGGAATCAGAGGGGCAGGAGCCCGCCGCGGTGGTCCACCGGTTGACCTTTTCGATGCTATCATTATCCGCATTCGCAGTCTTCGACATGCAGTCCACGCAGGTGTTGAGCTTGTCCACCCACATGGTCTTGCTGTCAGCCAGAGCTCGAGCTGTCAAAGAGGGGACTCACGCATGCGGTCGCGCACTTGGACGCGTCCTTCCCGTCACCACAGTTGTTCGGGAGGTCGTCGAAAGCCCCGCTACATTGGCTCTGGCAGGTCCCAAATGGCACGAGTGCGACATCATCGGTTCGGGTGCCTTCGGGGCCCGTGATAGTTTGGGTGGGCTCGCCAGGGGTGCGGATGTCGTTCGACGTAGCCGCCACAACGCCGTCTGTAGGGGTCTCAACGGCGGGTGTGACGACGTCGTTTCCCTCGGGCGTCGACTCGCCCTCCTGTCGATGGACGAGATGGTGGGGAGCGGCCGAGGTTACGACCGCCGAGGCCAGTACGGCGAGGAGGATTCTGGTAGGGAGCATGTCGAGTACGAGCAAGTTGTCGAAGAGCGTGGGCTGGAGATGAGCCTGACGTCCCCGATGCTTTTATACCTCGAAAATGCGCCTACAAGTTGCCCCCAAAACAGCCAGCCGAACACCTCGCACTCTCGGACGCGGCGGCTCTTGGCTCGCGCCGATCATCTGCAATCCCTGCACTGCATCGCTGCATCCAGACTAGGCCATCTGCCACACCTGGTGCGCATCAGCAACATGGAACTCGGCTCAGCGCCCCGTGCCTAACCCGGAAGCAGATCACATCATGCAGATCAGCAGTTATCCGCGATCGGTATGCCGAGCCGAAAAGGCGACCGAAGTTGTTCGGCTGCCACTCCACTCGGCCTAGCTCCATGCCCGCATTTTCGGTCCTGCACCCCCCTGCCACCATATTGCTATACCGTCAGCTGGCACTGCGGATGTGATAAGTGTTGTGAGGCGATGCGACACTGCGGCCAGCCGGGTCTCGGCACGGGGCCAGATTGTGCGCATTCCTCAAGCGTGGTGTGCCGAAGTGTGGCGCCGTTGAGTGCTAGATCAGCCGACCGGACACGGCGACGTAAGTGCCCATCCAGCCTGCGCGGATCAGTGACCGGCTCCGCCGTTCCTAGACGACCCGCGCAGGTCAACGGGCGACACAGAGTTCGGTGCTCCCGCAGTCACCGATGTCACATCTCTCTTCCGCGACCCTCCCTCGCTCTGCCGGAACGGGTTCCCTCTGCCTCCTCCCAGCCTCGGACATCAATCACCTGAGGTAATGCTGTGCGAGGATGGCCTGGGCCCATCTCCCTTCGCATTGGCGTTCCAGCCACTCCCGCGGCCATCAACCGCCCGATTCTACCAGCCACGAGCGTGTAACTCTCAGGCAATCTTGCACGACCCAAGCTTTCTTTCCGATCTCTGGACCTCGGGAGGCGGTGTCGATCTGATCTACGCCAGGAGGCACGCTCGCGTTTGAGCTTCCAATCCACACAACGGCTCGATCACTTCACCATGCCAAGACATTGCCAGCGTATTATTTGGCGTTCTGTAATGAAGCGGTGAGCAACTCGGAAGCATCGCGGGCCACACTGAGGCGTCGAAGAACTCTCAGAGTCAGCTGCGACCGTTGTTCGCACCTCCAGCCTGACGACGGGAGCCGAATGGCGGGGGTTTCACGAAGGAGCTGTCGGCACACGGTGGCCGTCAAAAGTTGAGCGCAGGAGTACGTCATGCACCGAGCCATTAGGACGAGGAACGTCAAGCGCAAGGACTGATGGGCTCGGCTTTAAGGCTTCCCACCGTTGTTGGCGCGTCACGACATGGTCCGAGGCGGCGCACGCCGTTCCGCTTCGTGAAAGCCCCTTGTGGCGATGCTGATGTGCCGTACTGCCCACCCGAGAGCGAACAGTACGTTGCAAACGATTCCTGGTCTCACCCGACAGAGACGGGCTGCCAGCTGAGGAAAGTGCCGGATGATGTTCCCTGTAGTGCTTGCGAAGCGCTTCTCACGGCCCAGCGTCCATCCTTCAGGACAGTGGGCGTGTGGAACCTGAGCCCTGGAGGTCACCTCACCCGCTCAATCGACACTTCCGGCGATCCTGGCCAACTGGAAGTTGCTCTGGTAGTTTTGGACGACTAGTAAGACAATGTGGCGACCAGGGCCACAACCGTGTGGAGCCTCGGATAGTCGATGGACAGGAGCGGTTTCACACTGGATTTCGATGGAAGTGGTTAGTGGGCGAGAAGCTATTGACAAAGGGGCTTGCCGTGAGGTCCAACCAGGGCGTGGGTGGGATCGCAGGGTGAGGCTTTTCGCGGGGTTTCGTGGTGAAAGGAAAGCGGTGCAGCTTCAGACATTAAACCTCACGCCGGCTGTATATACGAACGAGGACTGAGTGTGGACCGCTGCTTTACAATCCACACAGCGACCTGGATTTGCACAGTACAGTACCTGCCGAATCAACGGTGAACGAAGCAATGTGGCGCCCGGGCTCCGGCGCGTGGAGCTCAGATTATCGTTCAGGCCCGAGGACATTGCGTGCAGATGGAGGGGGAACTGGGGAACGTGTTTGCCTGTTGACAGTGTGGCGGCAGGGTTAAGCGATTAGGACCTGCTGATGGAAGGAAGCAGGGGTTGTTGTTGTTCGGGTTACTGCCAAGTGCGTCAGCGGCCCCGGGCCTGGTCTCGAAAGGTGCGAGGAGAGCCTGGTGCTGGCGACTGCAGTTACTGATCTGACAGCATGTCTTTAAAGCAAGGGGGGTTACATGCTGTCAAGTACGCCAGCCCCGAAGATGGCTCCCGCTCCTATGTGGCACAGCCGCATCGCATCCGCTGGTCCGCCTGCAGGCGGGGTCCTATGATTAATGCTGGTCTGAGTGGTGAGATGCTCACCGCAGCTTCCCCGAGCCGGGATACAGTAGGGGTCTAAAGGGGAGAGGAAAGTATCAGATGGTCTGAGAAGGATACATTTGCGCATTACACGCAGCCGAAGATGGCGGCGTGCCGTGCCGCTGGTCCAATCTCATCCGCGACACACAGCCTCGTCGACACTGACCTTTAGCATCACTAATCCGCGCTCTTTCAGGCGTAATCGGTGTAGCGCTCATCGCATGCCGACCTCTGGGCGTGTTCCTGCCACCGACCAACCCTCCGTTGCCACATTAGCGCGCCCAGCATCGCTCTCCTTCCCAGGAAGCTAGGACATGCGCTCCGCGACCTGGACTATCACGTGAGCATCTTTTCAAGCCTCTTCACTAGTATATCGGTTGGTTATACAAGGTCTGGCTACGTATATTCGCCTCTCAGTAGAGAGCGCCTGGCTACGAAAGTAGCGGGCTTGACCGCGAAAGAGCAGGGTTCAACTCCCTGGTGGAGAACGCATACGTTTTGGCCTTGAACACCTTCATTTTGGAACGGAACGTCGAGGTTCAGGGACAATATGGGCCGAGTGGAGGTGGAGGTGGGGCACCCCTGTGGCTGGTGGCTGGTGCGACTCTCCGCAGATCTCCTCCCTCATTCCAGTCCACTGCCGCGGGGGAGTAGGGGGCGGTCGGACTGATAGCCCGCGAGTGTTGTACACTACTCTGTCCTCGAGGATACTGACACTCTCAGCTCTCACCAGAACGTCATGACTGCCGCCTTCCAGAAGTGTTCAAATCGAACCGTCAGGGGTTGAGGCATTTCGGTCTTCGGCCTCGTCCGAGCGGTCCGGACCGGCTCCGCGGTATGCCGGTCCTTCTTGGCATTTGCGTGGCTTGATATTTTCGTGTCGACTTCAGCACGATGAGCTCCTCCGCTTGCCCCTCGCACTCTCTGCAGATCTGCAGCCTCCTGTCCCTTGCGTCCCCTGCGCGCCATGCATTCACGGCTTCGACCAGCGGCACCTCGCTCCGAACTGCTGGGGCCGCGCTGGCCGGAGCTCGCGAGGGCGTCTGGGAGGTGGCTTGCGGCTTGAGGCTTGCGGAACGCGCACGAGCCCTCGCCTCGAGCCGAGGAGGAGACCGGATGTGGGGACGTGGATGCTCCCATCTTCCACTTCCTCTTTATCCATTGATCACCTTGAACATCCACGATGCCGGACGGGACACTCGCGCCTCCAGCTCCAAAGCGGTTCGACGTGCGCGCCCCGCTCCCCGTCCTCGATCACACAGCGTTCCCGCACCTCCTGGCCGCTGTCCTCGACGCGGCGCCCCCCGCCTCCCTCCTTGCGCTGCGCGGCGCCTCCCGCTCCCTCAAGGCCGCCGCCGACGCGCGTCTCGCCCGCCATCTCGTCTTCGCCGGCGCGCTGCGCACTCCCGACCTCACCCTCCGTGTCCCAACCTCGCTCTACGCGCACACACGCGTCCTCGAACTCCACGGTGCTGCGCTCGAGGCCGCACACGAGCACGGCGGCCACCCCTGCACCGGATGCGGGGTGCGGCAGCGCGAGGCGGTCATCGCCGCCCTCCTCGCCTCCGTGAACAGGTTCACGGCACTCCACGCCGTCCAGCTCACCGGGAGCCTGGGGTGCGAGTGGGCCGAGGCGGTCGAGTTTAGACGCCTCCGTGCCAGCTGGGCCGTGTACGCACACGCCGAGACGGACGCGCTCGTGCTCAGCGCCGCACACGTCGTCCTTGTCTTCCGTCGCACAGTTGGGCCCGTCGTGCTCTCCCGCTTCGGCGAGCACGTGTACCTCTACCTCCCCTGTCTGGAGATCGGGGACCCAGAAGCCCTCGCCTACGTCCTCGACGCCGTCGGCAAGGTCGTGTTCTCGTGGCGCCCCACCACAAAGTTCACGTTCGTTGGCACGGAGTGCTGGCCCGGTTCCCCCGATCCCGCCCATATCCGCAAGATGCTCGGGGCTCAGAGCCGCATGAAGCGCAGGGAGACGATGCGACGCGTGGAGAATCTCGTGCGCTTTACGTCGATCACCGAGTTCCGCGCCGTTGCGGGTGAAGACGTCTTCCGTCTCGTCTCGTGACCAGCACAGGCACGGGGGCTCCGCCTCCACCCTCCACCCAAAATCCCGCCACCCGACGGCGCTGCGCTCTGTGTCTCGCAGTACTGCGGGCTGCGCGGTGGCCTGGGTCGAGGGCAAGCATCATGGACGACCGCCAGACGACTGCGGAATGGGCGACAGCAATGTTGGCTGGCGTCCGGCCTTTTCGGTCGAAGTGAGGCAATGCGGAGCTGCGGCTGTGCCAGCTGCTCCGCCGGATCCGTCACATGACCACTCGTCTCCACTGTACTTGACGACACCGGTTCCCACCAGCGACACATTCCAACCTCATCATTCACCATGCCGCCACCGCAACTCAGCAATGCTGTCGATGGGGCGGAGCTCGACGCTCGCCTGCGAACGTTGGAGGACGAGGAGGCCCAGATACAGATGGAGACGCAGCAACAGCAGGAGGAGGCGCGGAGACGGCTGGAGGCGCAGACGACTGAGACAGGGAGCAGGGTTAGGCGGATCATGGAGATGCTCCAGCAACAGGAGCAGCGTCTCGGCCAGGCGGCGACAAGGCAGGCTTTGTTCTCGGCGCTGGCCCCTCCGCCTGCCGCCGCGCAGCTTAACGGGGCAATCACCGGATTTTTGCCTCGGCGTGTAAGCCATGCGCCCATCGAGCCGTGGCTGCCTCGCACAAGGGTCGAGGAGCGCAACCACGAGCCCTCCGCTGAGGCGAACCAAGGTCTCGACTCAAGCGACAGCAGCAGGCAGAGTTCGCCCAGGCCCTCTGCGCCAGCGTGGATGGAGGGATGCGAGCCGCCTGGCCTGTCCAACACCCTGGGTCCGCCTGCCACCGCGCCGGCGCCCCGAGCGTCCGCTGCGCCGAGCGAGAACGCACCGACTTCGCTGGCGGACGCGCCCCCCCTCGCTGCCACTCAGGCCCCAGAGGCCCCGCCGCCCTCTGAGCCCGCACCGTCCTCCCCGCCCCGCTCGGCGGACACGCAGGCTGCGCGCTACGTCGAGGCGCGCGAGCGTCACCGCGAGGCCCAGTTGCGCTCGCTCCAGGCCTCCATGGCTATGCTTCGAGCCGAGAACGTCGCACAGCGCGAGCGCCTCGCAGCTCTCGAGGCGGGCATGCAGCGCAACGAGGTCGTGCTCGCGCGCATCCTCGCGGCCGTCGAACGCCCGCACCCGGACGCACGCACGGACGACCGCCCGCCCCCGGCTTCTCCCCAGGGCACCTCTCCGGCGAACACGGGTCCGGCTGCCAGTCTCTCCGCGTCTCTCGGGGCTATGCCGCCGCCCAGCATCTCCGCTCGCCTCGAAGCCCTGCCGACGGCGGTGCATGCGGTGCTGCGCGAGGTCTCAGTCGCGTCCGAGGCGCGCGCTGCAAGCATGCAGGACGAGGTGCGCAGCCTCCGCTCGGCGGTCGAGGCGGTGCTGGGCGCGCTCCCCGACATAGTGGAGCGCGAGCTGCGCGCGCTGGCCCGGCGCCCCAGCAGCCCCTCTCGGGGCATGCAGGAAGAACTGCGTGGCCTGCGCGCGACCTTCCAGGTCTTTGGTGGCTCGCTGCCGGGCATCCAGCGCGAGCTGCGCGCCTTCCGCGTGAGCGGCGATCGTAACGCCACCTCCGTCTGGGAGGCGCTGCAGATGCTTGAGGCCCGACTCGGAAAGCTCGAGGACGGCGACTCCATCCTCGGCTCGGTGCATGCCATGCAGGCTGCGGTCGCCAAGGCGGTCGAGCTCAAGGACACGGCTGAGGAGAGGGCGGCGGCGGCGTATACCGCGCGCGTGGAGGAGGCTGTGGGGTGGTTTGAGCAGCGGATGGAGATGAGCGACCTGGGGTCGTTTACGGCGCGGGTGGAGGACGCGGTGTCGCGGATTGAGGAGAAGGTTGAGAGGGTGGAGGGACGGCTGGTGAGGATGGAGAGTGAGGGGCGGGCGCAGGTGCGGACTGAGGGCGCGATGGGGGAGGCGGAGGTGGAGGAGGTGAAGACGAATATGGAGGAGCCAGGTGGGGAGGACAAGGGCAAGGGTGAGGAGGTTGGTGGCGAAGCTGCTCCGCAGTCCCTCGTCTCATACCCCCCGACGCCATGCAGCGACACAGGCTCGTGGGAAGAGGTGTAAGTATCTAGAACCATGTACAAGATGTGTCGGAACAGCCGTGTGGACAGATCCTTTCTCCGAAGATAATGGCTCAAGGCACATTGCTTACATGCTTACAGGTATCGTCTATGGATGGTGGGTATGTCGCAGACGTCTAACAACGGTGCGTATTCTCAGAACTCATAGCTGGGAGGCCATGTGCACTCCTCTCGTGCCTACAGCGCCGCCGCGAGCGCAAGTCCCAGCAGGGCGAGGGATGGGAGGTGTGCGAGCGCGCCGCTGTCACGGTGCTTCATGGCGAACACGGAATGCACGACTTGGGCCTTGGACATGCCATCAACGGCAGTCCGTCCGTTGGCCTCGGGCGTGAGCTCGGCAAACCCGACGGCGGGGGGACTGGCGCGGAACGCAGTGTAGTGGTTCTTCATGAAGGCCGCCCCGATGATCCACTCGTGGATCTCAGCGTCCGCCATGCCCGTGTCGACGTTGCCCATCTCCGCCACGCGCTCGGCGCTCACCACGCCCCCGATGCACCACACGCTGTCGACTGCCTCAGCGCCCTGCACTTCGGCGACAATGGAGGCGTCCACCTTGTTCCAGCACAAATCCTCATCGTCGATTGCCCACACCACGTCGTCGCGGAGGGAAAAGCCCGCGCCAAGCCCGGGCGTGGCCCGGTACACAAAGAGCCCCTTGCCGATGTTGAATGTCTCGGTCGGCAGGGCGGCGTAGAATGCCTCAACGTCCTTGGTGGGGCCCATGATCATCGTCGTCCCGCTGTCGATGACAGCGCGGATCGGCTCGGCGACGTATTCGTTGTTGGCAACGACGCGCCCGGAGATCATCCAGTGCCCCTTCTTCAACGGGTCATCGAGGGGATAGTACGTGATGTCGCCCGTGAAGAGGGAGTGGTTGACGCCGCTGCTGTTAGCCCGTCCAGCACCCCGACTCACCCAAGCGACAGGTCGCCGCTGTCAGGCAGGCCCTCCTGAACCTTGTAGGGATGCGGCGAGCGCACGAGGTGCATCCCGAACTCGTACTCGGGCCAGCCAGCCAGCGCAGCAGTCACCCACCACGGCTGGGGGTCGCCCCTGCGCCAGGCCGGCATGAAGCCCATGATCCCATCCATCCCGAGACCCCAGTTGAATGCCTTGTTCGAGACGGCCACGCTCGCGTTGACGGTCCACCCGCCCACTGTGACCATGTCGAAGCCCCAGTGGCCCGTCTGCATGCCACCGTCCACGTACGCAGCCTCGAACTTCCGGGCCGTCGGCGTAAAGGTGCTCGACTCGCCTGCGTGGAACTCTTGGACAAGCCCACACTCGGTGCTGTTGTCGCAGTCCCCGAACACCCAAAAGTTGGAGCTGCCCGTGTCGACGATGATGTCAAGTGTCTGCGGCGGTGTGCCGACCTCCACTGGGACTGTGTAACTGGACACCCAGCTCTTGAAGCTGCCGTCAGCGCTGGAGGGTGGGGGACTCACGGTACTTCGCGCTTCTCGTGTCGGCCGCTGTGGCCGAAGCCGTACTTGTCAAGTGTATGCTCGCGCTCATTCCGCAGCGCCTCGAGTGCGTCAGAGCCCTGCAGCGCACGCGGAGCGCGGAGGGGGAGAGACAAAACGGGCCCAGGTGTGGGGGCCGCCGAGGCGACCACTGCGAGTGCCAGCAAGGAGGTGGCGAACATTGTGTCGAGAGATGGTTGTCGGTGAGCACCAGGAGCGCGCCTTTATGCACTCATCGCGAGGCTCCTTGGCCTCACCGTTGCCGACATTCCCGGGTAGGAGCGCTCCCTCGACGGCACCTCCATGCACTGCCCGCGGACCAGCATGGGCGCGACCTGGTCTGAGGTGAGCTGTAAGACTGGCTGGCTGGTGGTGCACACCGCCATGGTCCAGGCTGCACTGCTGCTGGGCAGGGGGTGGATGTCGGTTTCAGCACCGCCCCGACTTTGCCGGAGCCCACGGCGCATGGGACATGTCGAGACTTCCGCACCTCCTGGCATCACTGGCTTTTAGTGGTCAGCAAGTATTGCTTGCAGGTGCCATGACGCGGTGCACAAGGGGACGCGGGAGGGCATGGGATGAATGGATGATGAGAGACAGTGTTCGGAGCGGTGCTTTGAGGTGGTGTTTCGAGTGTCAACATTCCGTGTGGGGCTCCAAGCCGCCATAGACCTTTCCCTCGCACTGGCATATCGATCGTGGAACACCCCATCCTCCACATCCGGCTTCTTACTCTCGTTCCCACCCCGCTCCATGCCAGACCCCGGTCCCCCCAAAGACCCAGCTGCGCCGTCTCCCGACCTAGCGCAGTGGACGCACATCGCCGTGTGTCCTGACGGACTGCGCCACCCCTCGCCGCCCTTCGACCTGCTCTGTCCAACCTCCAACCTTGGCGAC
Source organism: Cutaneotrichosporon sp. PK4640 (assembly GCA_023630115.1). NCBI lineage: Eukaryota > Fungi > Basidiomycota > Tremellomycetes > Trichosporonales > Trichosporonaceae > Cutaneotrichosporon > Cutaneotrichosporon sp. PK4640. Next base: position 27,095 of record JAMALN010000240.1, read on the forward strand.
GCCTCAGCACACGTACGCACCGTGGACCTCCTCGCGCCCCCCGACCCCTCCCTCCCACCTCTCGCGCCACACACCGTGCGGCGGACCTATCCCGTCCCTTGCCCCTGGTCGCCCGCCGTCCTCGTCGACTTCATCCCTCAAGACGCCAAGTGTACACGGCACATTGTGCACCTCCCCGCCCTCGACGCGCGATGGACGAGCGACTGCGCGCGTCTCGACCTCGTGCTCGGCTGCGAGCGGCCGGGGCAGGACGAGCTGGAGGGCTGGGTGCGCGATTTCGCTCGGCTTGCTGCGCCCCTCGCGCGCCTGCTCGTGCAGCGGGAGGTGGTCGTCGTCGGGCTTGAGCGCGTGTTCGCGCCCGCGGTGTTGGGGATTCTGGTGGGGGCGAGGTGGGAGGATGGGGGTGGGGGTGAGGAGGGAAGAGGGGCGGCGGAGGATGGAGAGGTGGGGGACGGCGAGGATGACGAGGTCGACTCCGATTCCGACTCTGACTGGGAGGACGAGGGCGTCCTCCTCCCCGAGATCCGGGCGTGTGCCGAGGGCATGGGACTGCGCCTCTCACCTAGCATCTGGGGACGGCTGCGGTTCTTGAGCACTGCCGAGTGGCTCAAAGACGCAGAGGACCCCGCGCTCTGGCTCAAGCGACCCGAGTACGAAGTAGACGACATGTAGTGCTCGCCGTCGCCAGCCCCCCCCCCCCCCTCCCCGGTAACTATTACCCTTTGGCATAACCTACTATTGTACAATCTAGGGTCTACAGTCCCGTCACATGCCTGCGAGCACGCCGAACACCGCCGCCAGCACAGCCACCACCCCTACACCTCTCCTCCGCGCGCTGCTGTCCGCACTCGCGACGTGAGACGGCGTGTCCCCCGCGCCAGTGTCCACCGCCGTCTTGGACAAAGTTGCAAAGCCGAGCTGCGGCGGGTCGGCCTGGAAGACCGAGTAGACAGTCTGGAGGAATGGTGCCCCCAACACCCAGTACTGCTCCGCGTTCTCAACCACGTTCGGGACACACCAGAATGGGGACCCGGAGAGTTCGGACTCGGATAGGTTGAACGCCCCGGCGATCTTCGACGCTGTGTCGCACCCCCATACCCCGTCGACGGGGTACTCGACGCCACCGAGGCTATAGATGACCGTCGTGTCGGGCCCTGTCATATTCTCGGAGGGGATAAGGTTGACGTTGCCGTTGAAGTTGGTGAACGACCGCATCCCGAGAGCAGGGAAGATCGTTTCCGCGGCGTCGTGCGGGACGCTCATCACCGTGCTCCCGCTGTCGATCATGGCGAGCGGCTTGTCGTCGAGGCACCAGCGCGGGTCCACACCAAGGCGCACCTCCTGTCCCTTGATAGTTGCCGATTCGACAGCTATTCCCCACCACGCACTCAGCTTGGCCGGCACCCACGACATGTTGCCGCTGTAGAGTGAGGGGTCGGTGCCGCCGAGAATGAGGCGTGCGCCGCCGTTCTGTGGGTTGTAGCTGTCCGCCTCCATGGAGAATGGGTCGAGGAACAGGGAGAAGTATGGTTCGGCCCATGTGTTGGCCACTTTGCGCCACCACGCGTCCTTGCCGGGGCCCATGCCGAGAAGGCCGGCTGCGCCGATCGACCACTGGGTGAGGTTATCTGACAAGCCTGAAGTCAGCGTTGTGATATGAGATGTGAGATGTGCGATGTGCAGGAAGCGGGCACCAGGAGACGAGGGAAGGCATGGAAGCTCGCAGAGTGGAGCGCCGGCCGAACCGCGGCTCGAGCGCCAAGCTGCGGCGCTGCGGACTGCGGCGACTTGGCCGGCATCCCTGCCGCGGCTGCGCATCGGAGAGTTGCAACTCACCGAACTTGACCATCTCGGCGGTCTGCCCAGCGAGCGTGACAGTGTCGAAGGCAACATGCCCCGAGGTGTACCCGTCAATGTACGGGATGTTGAACGAGATGGCCGTCTCCTTGAGTGTGCTCGACGCCCCCGGGTTAAACTTGGGGCTCTTGCCGCACTCCGAGTGGTCCAAACACCCGTCGAGGACCCAGAGGAAGGACGAGCCGGTGTCGACCATGACCTTGAGCTTCTGCGGTGGTGTCCCGATCTCAACCTCGGCGAGGTACGCCGCGCCCGAGTCTAGGAGGCTGGGGTGAGCTCATGGTGTACCGGGGACGTACGCTACGCCGGTCTGCTGCTCGCGCTGTTGGAGCGCATGACGTGCCCTTCCTGCACGGTGTGCGGCGGCCATGGCCTCAGCCCGGGGGCCCACGCTATCCCGCGCCGCGAGCGCCGGCGGCGGGAGGCTCCCGCGCTGGGCCGAGGACGGGGCAGCATAGGCCGTGAGAAGGAGGGCGAGAGCGAACAGGAGGGGTGGGAGTGTTGATGCGCAGTACATGCTGCGGGGTGCTGGGGTGAGCCGAGGAACGAGTGGGGCAGGCGCACAGTTTAGCGCCGGCATGCGGCATGAACTGGACAGCGAGAGGTATGTGGCGGGCGATGGATTGTGATGCTGCTGATGGTGATGATGATGATGAAGGATGGTTGATGATTGAATGAAGAGTGGTGATGCAAGGAGAGAGAGGTGGGTGAGCCAGGGAGACGACCGACAGGCCGACAGGAGTGACTGCGCGTGCTGCGCAGCTGCGGTGCCTGAACGTGGGGTATGTGTGGGTAGAAAATACGCGTCCACCACCGGCAACCCACCCATTCCGTTCATCTCTCCCTCTCAACGGGACTGGACCTTGCTCATCACCCCCACGGCTCTGCTCTACACGCTATTCACTGTGCATCGCGACTCACCAAACATTGCACCCAAGTGATGGAGGTGGATCGATGACGGAGATTGCCGCGTTTCGGGTGGTGCTGCGGAATGTGGCCAAGCGCTACGCAGTCAGCCGCGCCGCAGGCCGCAGGCAGGGGCTGGTGGTGCGCCACGGCCTTCGTCGCCGCGTCACCTCACGCCACCCGTGTAGTGGCTGCTGTGGCTATTGTGGCACCGTCGCCGTCTAATCTCGGCCAACGTCTATTCGGGCCGCTCCTTGGGATACGTCCCCGCTGAGGTCAGACACGGTACCGACGGTGCCGAGTAGCGCGAGCCAACCCGGCAGCGCTGCGGCCGTCAGGGAGAACAGATGTTGGTGCCTGGCGCAGTAGATCACCGAACCACCCACCCCAAGCGACATTATTGCCGTTCTGACGAGATCTCGCGACTTTGACAGCGCGTCTGACTCTTATCTCACAGGCCATGCAGGCCACAGGCTGACTCTGCAATCATCTGGCACCAGTGGCCGAGGGCTCCATTCCCATCTCGTACTCGCAAGTCCACCACTCAGCTGCCACGATGGCCCGCAGTTGGCGGAAACGTCATGAAAGCGGCGGCACTGCGGTGTAGACCACGTTTCGACTCCTTGATGCGACCGACGCCATCGGAGCGACAGAAGGTGCGCCCCGACCTCCGGACGTCCGGTGTCCCCAGATCCTCGCCCTAAGAAGCATCGAAGGGCGTCGCCAACGACGAGCATTCCACGCCCCATCCTGCACCGCATCGTGAGTTGACAACGCCGCCCCGCTCACTCAGCACTCGTACTCGTCATGCTCGTCGTCGCCCCACGCTTGTGCCCGCCATCGCCGCCCTCCGGTGGGACCGCTTATGGGGCACCATCCTCCGCAACTGTGCCAGACGGGACCCATGCCCTACTGGCCCGACTGCGGGCCTCGTCGCCGAGCTCGACTCGCCCCTCCGCGTCAGCGACGACCGCACCGTGTGCCGCGGAGGATGCTGTGCGTCGTGGACGCGCGCGTGCGACGCAACGTTCGCCGACGTCCTGGCGCACGTGCGGGAGATCCGGGATACCTGTCGACAGCGGAGCGGGACGCGCACGACGACTGCATGGGCACCGTGTGCTTTAGTAACCCCAGTGGAGGAGGCCGACAGGCGCTTCGCGGTGCAGGATGACGCCGCCCAGGACGAGTGGCGGTGAGCTCTCGCTTGTCGTCTTGCACCTCCGGAAGGTTTGGGTGCTCGATCAGACACGGTGCGTTGTGCGACCCGCCAGAGCTCACAACAGATGACGTTGATAAGGTTCGGCAGTGTTACCAGTCGATACATGTACCACCGTGAGCATGGTCTCCGTGGTTTCCGGGTGCAGCAGACACAGCGTCGCACTGCGGCCGACTGCAGGCTCGGCGCCGAGGCCCCAGGCTAGCCCCGGCGATGCCGGGGTCGACATGTCAGCTGCTTCTCGGCCTGTCTGCGTACACCCCGCGTCGTCCAGCAACCGTCTCGTCGCGACCAGCGGAGCGGCGGCGGTGCAATCTCGCCCAAGCTGAGCATCGCAGACGGTTACGGTTGGGGGCGCCGAAATTAACGGCGCAACAGAGGCCGCGAGGTGCCGGGCAGTCCACACCCCTCCTCGACACACCTCTCAGAACGACATATAAGGGCTTGGAGCTTGGGTCCCACTGACTCGCCACAACCTACCCGACCTCTACAACTGTGGGCCATCCCTCTCCACCGCTGACGGCAGATGCTCTCGGCCCTCCTCGCCCTCGTCGCCCTCGTCCCGGCCTTGGCCCAGAACCCCCCCGCGTTCCCTAGCCACACTACGGGTCTCAGGCCCGACTCGCGCAGGTGCTCCTACGACGACGTCTACAGCCTCGACCGCTGCAACGAGCTCTTCCGCTACATGGACTCCGGCAACGCCCTCGGGCCCGACACCTCGGTGTGCAGCGGTGGCGAGGGCGCGGACCGCTGCTGCGTGTCCTGGACCCAGTCGTGCACCGAACGGACGTACGCCGACGTCCGGGCCATCGCCAGGTCCCTCTTCCTGCACTGCCACGACGACCAGGGCCTGTCCCAGAGCGGCGTGTACCGCAGCGCCGACGGCTGCCTGGGCAATGTGTGCCTCAGCAATCGCCCGGGGTGCGCCTAGAATTGGTACCAGTTATCGTTGTAGCTATCCCTCCGACCTAGTGTCGGGAGGCAAAGGAAGAAGTGTGCGTTCGAGTCACGGGAGGGACGCTGGTGTCCGGCAGCCCTCCCCCGGCATCCTCGGAGCGGCGTCAAGGCTTGGCCCATCGGGGGTGCACTACGAACCGAGGTGATGTCAGGAGGCATGGGGTGGTGCCAAAGCCATGGCAACGGGTGGGCCAAGGGCGGCAGTGTCGAGTGACGGCGCCGAGCGCAGTAGTGCGCCATGCACTAGACGCCGAGATGTGCGGACTTGTAACTGAGAGATGGATGCCGCGTGACAGAACCTGGGACTAGCTCCACACGTCGGCCTCATCATCGCTTCACGCTTCACATGGGATGCGCGCAGCGAAGCGGCGTCTCACACAGGCGGTGGCGCTGCACATCGCTCACCACTGCATGCACCTGTACTAGTCCAGGTCGAGCCCCGTTGGGCCCGACGGAGTTTCACTAGCTGGACCGTCGGTTTCGTCCGTCCGGCTTGGCTCGTCAAACGTGCGCCCCGACACATGCAGGTGAAACATTTGCTGCTCCAGCTGCTCCTCGAGGTGTCGATGATGGTGGCACGGCCGATCTCTTCCAAACGTGTCGGCGCCGACGGTCCGGCGCGGCGGGACGCGTCGGCGATCCCTAGTTCCCGTAGTTTCCGGATTGGCAGAAGTGCAGGGAACAGTGGCCAAAGTCGCCGAAGGGCCGCCGAACGCGATTCGGCGAAGCGCCAGGCGTCTCATACACGACGGGTGGAATGTTTCACCCGAGAACGATCGTCTGGTCCTGTCTTGCCTGTCTCTGCTCGGCGGGCTGCCTCGACTCAGAGGTGTGCACTACGGGCCACTAGTCTCCGTAGTTTGTGTAGCCAAGAACGTTGGGACAGGATCGAGCGGGGCAGCTGTGCGGCCGTGCGGGCCGGCGTGCATGACAGTATGGTGGGTCAACTCGCAACAGTGTGCGTCGCCAACTCGCAAAAGGGATATAAGCAGCGCGAGGGGACTCTGGCTCTCCAAGAAGCCAGCTCGCCCTCGCCAGAAACCGTAAGCCGCCCCCCGCCTCCTCTGACGGCAGATGTACCTCGCCCTCCTGGCCCTCCTCTTCCCGGCCCTCGCCGCCCCGCAGCGCCTCGACGCGCGCGACCCCATCACCGAGTGCACGTACTACCCCGTGGGGCAGCCGGGGCACGCGCCGGCGTGGCAGTTCTGCGACGCGCTCTTTGCGCAGATGGACAGCGGGAACAGCATCGCCGGCATGCGCTCGTGGTGCGTCGGGGACGACGCGCAGGGGCGCTGCTGCGTCTCGTGGAACCGGGACTGCAGCGAGCGCTCGTTTGCCGACGTCCGCAACCACGCGCTCGGGGTCAGGGACTCGTGTGGCTCGGGCAGCGGCGCGCGCATCGACGCCGACCCGTGCTTTGGGAACGTGTGCCTCAGCAACCGCCCGGACGGGTGCTAGATGTAGCAGGAGTGGTTGGGGTGTTCTATGCAGAAAGAGACGTGCGTTTCGGCCGCCGCCCCGTGCCTGTCTACGATCTGCACCCAGATGAACACTGTCATCCAGAGCGCGGCCCCCGCAGCACTCCACGGCATCGCTGCATGCCTGGTTGTACATTATATGAGTCTATTGCTCGAAACGAGTGTATTGGGACTTCTGACAGTGTCTTATGCCATCCCGCCGGCCCCTGGCAGGCCGACCTTGAGCATGTTGTGGGAGCGGATGAACGACCCGAAGAAGAGGGCGAGGGCCATGGCCACAATCATGGGGAGGTACGACTTGGAGATGGCGAGCGTGTACGCCTTGATGACACCTGGGCGCAGGATCTCGGGGAGCATCGGGATGATTGTGGTCGACTGGCGCACGATCTCGAACGGCGCAAATGGCGCGTACTTGCGCAGGTAGTCGTTGAGGTAGACGGACTGGACGGTGTTGATGATGCCCACGCCGACGGCGGCGCCGGTGAGCTGGAAGAAGGAGAGCACACCCGTGGCCTGGGGGAGGAGCGCGGGCTTGCGAGCATACTCGGCCTGCCGTTAGCTCAGGCCGGATGTATCGTAGCTCACCTGCACAGAGAGGATGATGTTCTGGAAGGTGAGGCCGATGCCGAGGCCCGAGAGGACCTGCCACCCAATCAGGAACTTGTTGGACGTCGTCTCGTTCACGGTGAACAGCATGCCGAAGCCGACGGCCGCGATGGGTGGCCCGATGAAGAAGAACGGGTAGTACCACCCGAACTTGGTGACAAAGCCGGACGAAATGAAGATGCCGACGCACACGACGACCATGAAGGGGATGATGTCGATGCCGGACTTTTGCGCCGAGTGCAGCTTGGAGGCCTGGTAGTACAGCGGGAGCTGGTACGTGCCGCCCAGGAGGCCCATCATGATCATCCAGCTGGTCCCCGAGGCCGCAACGACGGTGCGGTTGCGCAGAATCCCTGGCGGGATCAGCGCGCGCTCGCCGAGCCAGTGCTCCCACGCAAAGAACGTGATCGTGAGCACGCCGGACAGGGTGAAGAGGAGGATGATGCGCCAGTTCTTCCACGGGTAGTCGTTGCCGCCCCACTGGAGCGCGATGAGGAGACACGTCACCATGGTGAGGGAGAGGCCGCAGCCGACCCAGTCCATCTGGCGGAAGCCGGCCCAACCGGTGCGGTGGAACTCGTGGGTGCGCTCGGGCGGGCGGGCGGGCAGGAGGAAGATGACGAGGAGGGTGGCGATGCCGCCGATGGGCAGGTTGATCCAGAAGCACCAGCGCCAGGAGAGCTGCTCGGTGAAGATGCCGCCGAGGAGGGGCCCGACGACGGACGAGACGACAAACGCGAACCCAAAGCCGGCCATGAAGGCCGAGCGCTTCTCGACGGTCGTGACGACCGCGATCGTCGCCATGATCGCGACGAAGAGGCCGGCCGCGCCGACGCCCTGGATGGCGCGAGCGACAATGAGGAACGTCATCCCGTTCGCGAGGGCGCACAGAAGCGAGCCAAGCTCGAAGAAGAAGACGGCGCCCAGGAGCACCCACTTGGCCTTGATGACGGTGAGGAGCTGCCCCACGAGGAGGATGAAGCCGCATTGCGTGAGCTGGAATTAGCAATGCTTTACGTGGGACGCACGAAGTAGGCCGTGATGAGCCAGGCGACGGCAGCGAACGAGTTAAAGTCCGAGACGATGCGGGGGATCGCGGTCGCCACAATGGACTGGTCCAGAGAGAACATGAAGGTGCAGAGAAGGAGGGCGGAGAAGACGAGCGCGACGCGCGCGCCAGTAAGCACGCCGTCGGGCACGCCCTCGGCCTCCTCGGTCTCCTCGGCGACCGACGACGCCTTCTCGTCCGAGTAGTACTTCTCGTCCGTCTCCGGCGTCGTGTCCCCCTCATGAGAGCGCGAGCTCATGATGCTCGGGCTCGGGCTCCGGTTCGGACTCGGGCCGCCGCGCTCGTACCACGAGTCGTGGTCGCTGATGCTGCGGATCTCAAAGTGGTCGAGCTTGAGCTGGGACGACAGCGAGCGCGCGACGGCAAAGCTGCCCATTGAGGGGACGCGGACGAGCTCTTCGCGCTGCGGGCCGAAGGGGAGCATGTTGTTGTTGTTGTGGGCGGAGCCGGCCGGCGTGGGCGGGTCGCCGCGCAGTTCGCGCGCGAGTCGGTAGTGGGTCATGGTCAGTGGCCAAGGTGAGGGGGGCATCAGCGGGGTTCCCATCGAGCGTGCAGCATGATATGCCTTTGGAGGTGGGAGTTGGGGTGGCAGAACGAAGCGTGATGGCACGATCGAGTTGCGATGACACAACCGCTTGGGAGGTCGACGCTGGCCGGCGGTGATTGCGATCAGGCGGTTCCAGCTGCCAGACATGCCAGGCCTGGCATCTGGCTTCCCGAGCCAGGTCCAATCTGTCGGTCGCCAGGGGGCGGGGCGGAGGAAGGCTAGAGCATGCTGCCAGCAGAGAATGAGTTTTGGGGGGTGGGGAGCGCGGTTCGTGGTGAGCTCATCCATGGCTCGGTCCACCGGAATCAGGTCCACGGCGCGCGGACCTGTTCTGCGTGCCGCGCATGCAATCCTGCTGCTGTCTGGACATGCGGGGCAGCTGGGCAGCTTTGGTCCGGTGATTGAAAGGTATGGCACAATATTGCGATGGTGACGTCGTTACGAGAGAGAGTGGGCGGAATCGGTGGCGGGAGGATGGTGGTGGTGCCTGAAGCTAGTATGCCTTGATACGAGCGGCTGCAAGCGATCAAACAAGATCACGGGATGGTGTGAAACCAGACAACCAAGAGGGAATGGAACGATGCAAGCATGCAAAGCCCGTCGCAGCCTTCAAGCCAAGCCCGGCCTGATTTAAGATGATGGCCTTCGGCCAAGTCCCAAGTCCGACTGGAGCTCCGCACTTCGGGCATCCCCACCATCACACATATCACACACATCACTTGCATGCTACCGTCAGCTACACTGAAAGTGCTCAGCACATTCCAGGAACGTGCTCAGCACTGTCCTGGTGTGTACTACGGAAGTAAATGTGATCAAAGGAATGGGGGTAGAAATCGAAGAGAGAAGCCAGCTTCCCAGGTTCTCAGAACCGTGCACATGCAAGCTCGTGCGGGTAGCACTAGACTTAGAGGTTCTCGAGAACCGAGACCGAGATGTCCGAGAAGGTCGCCTCCTGGTCCTTGGACGACGCCCACGAGGAGCCGCTGCCGCCGAAGAAGGTCGAGAAGAAGAGACCGCGGATGCGGCCGGCGTCGTGGTGGCGGAGGACGAGGTTGTTGGCCTCGATGACCTTGGTGCCGTCGACGACGATGACCTGCTTGCCGTCCTGGTTGGGAGAGTCGCCGTTCATGGTGTTGAGAGTAATCGTGTTGGTGATGGTGACCGACTTGCCGGCCTCGAAGCGGAAGGCGCCACGGCCGAGCGAGTCGCCCGAACCGTCGTGGCAGATGATGGCAGCGGTGCCAATCTTGTACGTGGCCGGGTCGGTGCAGTACGCCTGCTTCGAGCCCCAGTAGTAGTTGTAGACCTCGCCCACACCGTCGGGGCGCCACATGAGACGCGACGAGAAGCACGACGAGCTCGCGGCGTGACCGGTGCAGTGCTTGCCGGAGTCGGCCGAGTCACCGCCGTACCAGCCGGGGAGCTTGCCTCCGAGCTTCCAGTCAAAGCCCTCCTGGAACTTGACAGTGTAGGTGAACGAGGCAGTGCGCGCCTTGGTGAGGTCCATGCCCGAGTTTCCGGGGTCGGGGGTCGTGTACCAGAACCACGAGTCGTTGTCGTTGACCTGGCCCTTGCGGTAGGTAAAGGTGACCGAGCCGTCGTTGTTGCGGCGGAGACGGCCGTAGGCGTCCTTGAGGCCGTCGTTGTTGCCCTCGATGGTCATGTCGTCAAACGAGCCGTACTTGGTCTGGCCGCCGCCGATGTCGACCATCGTGACGCCGGCGCCACCACCGCCAGTGGTGAAGGTCTGGAGGGCCGAGCCGACGGGGGCCTGGTCCGGGGCGAGGGTGCCGATCCACTTGTCGACACCGCCTGCAAGGACCTTGTCGGCGGTGTTGACCTCGCCAGAGCTGCTGGCAGGGGTCTCAGCAGGCTTGGCAGCGGCGGGCGACGACGGGGCGGCGGCCTCGGCCTCCTCGTAAGCGTCCTCCTTGGACTCGCTCTCGCCCGAAGGGCCGGGGGTCTCCTCGGACTCGGCGGCGAACGAGTTGCTGTCGGCTGGGGCCGACTCGGCGGGGACAGCGGCGGACGAAGACGACGCAGCGGGGCGGACCTTGCAGGTCTTGCGCTTGCCGTGGTGCGAGCGGCTGCGGCGGATACCGCCGTGGGCGCGCTCAAAGGAACGGGCGACGCCAGCAGGACCAGCCTGGTTGGCGACGTCGCGGGCCTGGGGCTGCGAGGCCTCGACCGAGACCGACGCAAGGACGGCGAGGATGGAAAGAAGCTGGAAACGCATCTTGAAGACTGAGAAAGCTGTTCGGTCAACACAGGCCCATCCCGTTCCTCTGTCGTTTCAAGCTGCGACTTACGAAAGTAAAGAACGAAAGTGAGAAACGAAAGAAAGAGCGTAGGACTAAGGAATGTCGTTCGTGCAACGAACGTAGAGTCGAGGCTGGCGAGGCGAGCCACCGAGTTGATGAGAGAGTGAGGGAGCGATGGAGAGAACGGGATGGATGATGAGTGGATGAAAAGCGATGCCAGCGACGGCGGGGGTGGGTGTTTGGCAGGGTCGAAGGAGGGAGAGGGAGGATGAACGAGGGACCCACCCCGGTCCGGCCGGGATTCCCTGTGGCTTGAGCAGCTGGGCAGCGGAGCAGACGACCAGGCCATAGACTAGTCGGGACAAGCTCAGGCCTCCTTCAACTCTGAACGCTTGTCTTGCCCGCGTGAGCGCTGCAGCTGTTCCGGGGGGTTAGCGTCTGCAAGCGCAAAGGCGCAGGGGAGCAGGGGAGTGTCAGGGGGTGTTAGGGCGCAGGACCGGTGGGGGCGCCGGCGGGTGATCAAACAGTGATTGCTGTGATTGGCTGTTGTCGCGTTTGGTTGCCATGCATGCCACACAAACGCGTGCACGGACGGGAGACGGGACACCCTAACCCTGGATTCCCCTTTACAAACCCTGACTATACACAGGTGTATGTATTTCCGACTCGCCAAGCTCACCCCAGCTCACCCAACAATCTCCTCTTGTTGGCCCAGGTTCATTGTAAAAGAGGTCCAAGGTTCATGGGCCTGGACACAAACTCCATCCATCCTGACAGCCAAGCCGGCACTGTTGACATGTGTGCCAAGGGTGCCTCTGGCAGGCCCCACCTCTGGATCTCATGTAGATGCAGGGAAGACCTCTTTCTCGAAGGCCGAAGCCGTGCGCCATCGGTGGCTTACGCCGCGTCTGGCGGAGGCGCAGGCGGACGTACGTACGCGGCGGACACGGGCGTCTGGGCAGGACGCGTCGCGTGGATTTGCTCCCGACCGCCTCCCTCTTGGAGCCCCACACGATCGCGTGGTTCGCGTGGGGGCGGAAGTAAACATGACAACGCGCCTGAGTGTGGCCCTGATGGTGATGCAAGGGCTGACCGGCGGCCACCGCAGTCACTCATCACACCGTGACACAACCAACCTCGGTTCGCCGCCAAGTTCCAACTCCAAGTGCATCGCACAACCCTCCTTATCTTGTCTCAAACTCCTTCCAACCCACATCTCAACTCACGGTCCCCCTCCCCAGCTCACACCCCCGCGCCTCTCGCCTCCATCATGAGCGACGCACCCCAGCCCTCCAACCTCAAGCTCCTCCTCATTGGCACTTCCAGTGTCGGTGCGTCGTCGCCTTGTCGACGTCGAATTGCCACCCAACTCACCCACTAACACCCCCAGGCAAGTCGTCCCTGCTCCTGCGCTTCACCGACGACGACTTTTTATCCGAGGAGGAGACGTCGGCCACTATCGGCGTCGACTTCAAGGTCAAGAGCATCGAGCTCAACGGGCGCCGGTACAAGCTCTCCATCTGGGTGAGTGGCGCCGGCGCAGCAACACCGCGGGGCCTAACGCACAGGACACGGCTGGGCAGGAGCGCTTCAGGACCCTCACGTCGAGCTACTACCGCGGCGCGCAGGGCGTCATATTAGGTGCGCCTCCTTGCTGTCGCCGCTAACCCAGTGTACGATGTGTCGTCGCGACCCACGTTTGACGAGTTGATCAAGTGGTTCCGCGAGATTGAGACGTACTGCGCCGAGGACGTTGTCAAGATCCTCGTCGGCAACAAGGTCGACAAGGTGGGCGGCAGGCGTGTTCGAGCTGACGGCAGGAGTACCAGCGGCAAGTGACGCGCGAGGAGGGCGAGAAGTTTGCCGAGCGCATGGGCACGCTCTTTGTCGGTGCGTTCCGGGTTTGCGTGACGCCGCTGACCACCAGAGTGCTCGGCCAAGACCAATGTCGGCGTAACCGAGGCGTTCCAGGAGCTCGTCAGACGCGTGAGTCACACCGCGCACCGGCCGTGCGTGCGCTAACAGCAGATTCTCGACACGCCCAGCCTCTGGCAGCGCGGGCCGCAGCCCGTCCGTGCCCCCGGCGCAGTCTCGCTGTCCGAGGACAACAGCGGGGTCCTGGGCGGCTGCTCGTGCTGAGCGACGAGCAGCTTGTTCATCGTACACCACCACGCCGCACCTCTCGGTTGCGGTACTGTTCCTAGACGATAGAGGCGTGGGCATCGCGATGCTGCCTGTGTCCCCGCCATACCTGCATCGATAATTCCTGTTGTACAGCTACACCTGCTAGCCGTAGATTAGACTGCATCCCTTCCGAGCGTGAGTGAGAGCGAGCATGCAAGGTTGAGCGTGAGCGGCGGTCACCGGCAGTGGGGTAACCGGAGAACGGTGGCGACGAAGGAAGACAGGGATGATGGCGTCAGTGGTGCGGGGAGCGTGGCGGAGGTACCAACTGGATCCGAGTGGAGGCGACATCCTTCCGGCGATCCGGCGACCCAGGCGCTACATCTCACATCGCATCTACTTGCCAGTTGTCCTACTGCCATGCAGCCGCCGTTCTCAATTGCGATCGATAAAGTGCCACTCCGGGAAGGGAGCCCTCGAAGTGGCCGGCTTCACCAGGCTAAAGTCCACCGAGAACTCCTTGTCCGCCGGGGCCGGCGAGCTGTCCCGCGCGATAAAGGAGGGCCAAGCTGGCGTTAGCTGGGTGGGTGCGGTGTTGCGGCGTAGCCGTCCGTCTGGGGCGCGTAGCCAGTCGCATGCGACTCACGGATGTCCGCCTTCCTGCGTGTCAGCTAACCCACGGGCAGACTCACTTCTTCGACTTCTTGCTCTTCTTCTCCGCGACCTGCTGTGTCTGGGCAGGGGCGGGCTCGTCCTCGCGGTCGTCAACGTCCTTGGGTCAGCTCGAGACATCCGCTCCACCAACCATCATCTCGGACACGGCCTCTGCGTCCTTGGCGTCCTCGTCGTCACCGACGGGCTGCGCATCCTGCTGAGTGAGCGGTGTGTCAGGGGGCGAAAGGGTGTGTGAGGCGGGCGAAGATCGTCAGGAACACTCGCCGACGTGTCGCAGTCAGCGGGTAGCCTGAGGTGCCAGTATGTCAGGCAAGGACGAGGTGGGGGGCAACACACCCGGAGGTAGGCAGACGGACTGACCGTGCGCGGCTTCTTGGCGGGCGCTGGCGAGCCGGTTTCCGCGGGATGCTTCGACCCCGCCCCTGCTGGTCAGCATCTGCGCCACTTCGCCAGAGCTGCGGGCACAGCAGTGCATGGTCCACCGCGGAATGACCAGCCCGATGGGTTGACTCACGGTGGGAGGAGAAGGTGGGGGAGGCGGGTGTGTTGGAGGGCGTCGTGGGCGTGGACATTCTCTGGGGGTAAGTGGTGATTCAGAGTTGAGAGTCACTCAACATGCAGGCATTGGTCCCACACTCGCGTCGCCGGGACATGGGCCTCCTGGCCTCCTGCCTCCTGGACATGCAGCATTGAAACCTCCCCTTGCAACTGATTATCAGACAGAGGTGCACTGTCATGTTTCAAGCGGGCCTCACGCTGGGACGGATCGCCACGTTCGATCGCCACGTCCTGTGCGGCCGAACGCCCTGTCACCGCTTAGCACCGAGGTCACGGGAGAACACTTGGGGAGTGGCGCCAGTGGGACGTCGCTCGAGGTGCACACTGACTCCCCAGGGGCCCAGCTGCTTCACAAGGGCACTGGCCTACCTCTTTCTCACTCTCCTTTCTCCACTAACCCAACAATGTCCACGCCCACCCGTCCCGACGCGCTCCTCTCCAGTGGGTGCTACTGTTGTGCCGCCATGCCCGCGGCTGACGATCAGACGGCAAGCGTGGCGGCGAGGCCACCTTCCCGCCCGCCAAGAGGCCCAAGGTTAGTCTACCCTCTACCCATAAGCTCGGAAACTGGGTAGGATCTCTCGCCCTCCGACCCTCATGTTTGGCCGCCGCTTGACGAGTCGACGGGAACGCCACTGCCGAGCGCGGCCAACGGCGTGGAAGATGGACCGCTCGCCTGGCGCCTTGCGCCCCCCACAGCAGCGTCATACCCACCCCTCAGATCCGTGGAACTGATGCCTCAGAACGAGACCAAGGTCGTAGAGGACGAGGGGATGGACGACGTGACGATGACGGCGAAGATGGTGTGTTCCGCCACGTCCAGGACTGACCGCAAGGACGTCGACAGCGACGACGAGGCCGTGGCCCCGCAGGCGGAGCCGGAGAAGAAGGAGGCAGAGAAGTGAGTTAGCGTCAGTTCCATCTAACACCCAGGGAGAAAGGTTAGTCACATGCCACAACCACCCAAGATCAACCGTGCTAAGCTGGAGCTGGGTAGATGTGGCGGTCGCCTGAGGAGTGCTCACACCTAGTCAGCCACTGGCCTCCCTCTTGGAGGCGGAACCCGAGCCCGGCCCCCGCGGACCGGCCCATCCCGCCGGTACGCGGCCTGGTTGTTCCCCCGGAGCGACCCAGTTTCCGGTGGACGTGACGGCTCGTATAGGCTGGAGGATGTGGACCGCTGCTAGTGTCCTGTTCACGGCCGGGGCGACCGATAGCGGAGAGCGAGATGCATGGGCGGGTGTAGTTGAGCACTCAACGGGGCGCATGGGAAAGCAGACGGCGTGGGAATGGGTCAGTGGCAGAGAGTAGTTGCGGAGTGGGAAGGGCAGTGGATTGGTTCGCCATCGAAACGGCTCAGTTCTGGTACCGCTGACTGTCCTCCGAGTCACCCATTTTGGACTCCGTTAGCCCAGAAGCAACGTATGCTTGCGCGAAAGGAGGTTTGGGAGCTAGTGGGAGATAGCACGGCAACCAGAATGATCGTCGCTGCGCCCGTCGATCGAAAGAAGGAAAGAAGCGTAATCTCAGGGGGATCCGCGTGGGATAAGCATGAGAACCACGTGGCCAACTTTTCGAGCATGTTCGTGGCCCCAGTCACAGCTCTCGGTGGCTCGGTGCTTTGCCGGGCCAGAGCCGGGTGGTGAGTGCTGGCATGACGGGGCATATGGGTGGAAGTTTCCAGCGGGCTCCTAAAGATTCCATTGCCGCTGCCTGGACCAAGCCGGGTACTCTCCGCGTCACCCCCCCAACACCTCAAATACTCGTCCACTTCACTCCATCCACACCTTTTGGCAAAACACAGCACATCGGTGCATAGACTTCTACACTTCATTGTGAGTGCGCTCGCCTCGCCCATGGGCCACCCCGGCCTCCCCGCGTCCCCGCCCCGCCCTAGCAGCGTCGCTGTCGCGGTGGAGCCACCGTGCCGATCACCGAGCTGACCATCTCAGTAATCCCGCTTGCTTCCCACCAAAATGTCCAACAACCCCGCCCCCGAGGTCTACGGCTTCCAGGCTGAGATCTCTCAGCTTATGGACCTGATCGGTGAGTACTCTGCGTCGGAGGCGCCGGAGGAGGAGGCCGGGAGGGTCGATCTTTTGCCGATCACCTCCCAGAACACCTCCTTCGACGCCGCGAGCTCCTCTGGAGCTCCCGACACCGTTCCCGAGGCGTTCTGTAAGCTTACTCTTCCGTGAATACGTTCTACAGGTAGGCCCCAGAGATTCTGCGTGTTCTGAGAGCTTTGCTAACGTCCAGCAACAAGGAGATCGTGAGTTTACTCGATGGGAAGAAAACGGCGTGGAGGGATTTGGGTGGACATGGTGGAGGATCGGCGGTCCCCGCGGGGGATGTGCGCCCTCCACTGTGCCCTTGCGCCCCTCGGGTGCCTCCACGGCCGCTTCAGCGCTGCAGAAGTGCAGAGAACGGCTGGTTGAAGGTCGGAGAGGAGGAGGGGTTAGCTCGGTGGTGGAAGAAAATGGAGTGGTGGAGGATCGGCGCTGCCCCGCGGGGGCGTTGCGCCCTTCCTTGCGCCCTCCTTTACACCACTGCGCCCCTCCACAGCCTTCTAGGCCCGCTCCAGACCCGCCAGAACCGCCACAGCTGCTAGAACAGCAACTAACGCCAGTTCCTTCGTGAGCTCATCTCGAACTCGTCGGACGCTCTCGACAAGATCCGCTATGCCGCCCTCACCGACGCCTCGCAGCTCGACTCGGAGAAGGACCTCTACATCCGCATCACCCCCAACAAGGAGGAGGGCACCCTCACCATCCGCGACACTGGTATCGGCATGACCAAGGCCGACCTCGTCAACAACCTCGGTACCATCGCCAAGTCGGGCACCAAGGCCTTCATGGAGGCTCTCTCGTCGGGCGCCGACATTTCCATGATCGGCCAGTTCGGTGTCGGTTTCTACTCGTCGTACCTCGTCGCCGACAAGGTCCAGGTCACCACCAAGCACAACGACGACGAGCAGTACATCTGGGAGTCGGCCGCTGGCGGCACTTTCACCATCACCGAGGACACCACCGGCCCCCGTCTCGGCCGCGGTACCTCGATGAAGCTCTTCATCAAGGAGGACCTCAAGGAGTACCTCGAGGAGAAGCGCATCCGCGAGATTGTCAAGAAGCACTCCGAGTTCATCTCGTACCCCATCCAGCTCGTCGTCACCAAGGAGGTCGAGAAGGAGGTTCCCGACGAGGAGGAGGAGAAGACCGACGACAAGATCGAGGAGGTCGAGGACGAGGACTCGGGCAAGAAAAAGAAGACCAAGACCATCAAGGAGACGACCACCGAGAACGAGGAGCTCAACAAGCAGAAGCCCATCTGGACTCGCAACCCCTCGGACGTCACCCAGGAGGAGTACTCGTCGTTCTACAAGGCCATCTCCAACGACTGGGAGGACCAGCTCGCCACCAAGCACTTCTCGGTCGAGGGCCAGCTCGAGTTCAAGGCCATCCTCTTCATCCCCAAGCGCGCCCCCTTCGACCTCTTCGAGACCAAGAAGAAGCGCCACAACATCAAGCTCTACGTCCGCCGCGTCTTCATCACCGAGGACAACGAGGAGCTCATGCCCGAGTACCTCAACTTTGTCGTCGGTGTCGTCGACTCGGAGGACCTCCCCCTCAACATCTCGCGTGAGACCCTCCAGCAGAACAAGATTCTCAAGGTCATCCGCAAGAACCTCGTCAAGAAGACCCTCGACCTCATCTCGGAGATTGCCGAGGACAAGGAGAACTTTGACAAGTTCTACACCGCGTTCGCCAAGAACCTCAAGCTCGGTATCCACGAGGACGCGACCAACCGCAACAAGCTCGCCGAGTTCCTCCGCTTCTACTCGACCAAGTCGGCCGACGAGATGACCTCGTTCAAGGACTACATCACCCGCATGCCCGAGGTCCAGAAGTCGATCTACTACCTCACCGGCGAGTCGCTCGAGGCCGTCAAGGACTCGCCGTTCCTCGAGGTCCTCAAGAAGAAGGGCTTCGAGGTCCTTCTCCTCGTCGACCCCATCGACGAGTACGCCGTCACCCAGCTCAAGGAGTTTGACGGCAAGAAGCTCGTCTGTGTCTCGAAGGAGGGCCTCGAGCTCGAGGAGACCGACGCCGAGAAGGCCGAGCGTGAGAAGGACGAGAAGGAGTTCGAGGGCCTCTGCAAGTCGATGAAGGAGATCCTCGGCGACAAGGTCGAGAAGGTCGTCGTCTCGAACCGTATCTCGGACTCGCCCTGCGTCCTCGTCACCGGCCAGTTCGGCTGGTCGTCCAACATGGAGCGCATCATGAAGGCCCAGGCCCTCCGCGACTCGTCCATGTCGTCGTACATGGCCTCGAAGAAGACCCTCGAGCTCAACCCCAACCACCCCATCATCAAGGAGCTCAAGACCAAGGTCGCTGGCGACGCCGCCGACAAGACTGTCCGCGACCTCACCGTCCTCCTCTTCGAGACCTCGCTCCTCACCTCGGGCTTCACCCTCAACAACCCCCAGGACTTTGCCTCGCGCATCAACCGCATGATCTCGCTTGGCCTCAGCATCGACGACACCGTCGAGGCTGCCCCTGCCCCCGCCGAGGACTCGGCCCCCGCCCTCGAGGAGGCCGGCGGCTCGATGGAGGAGGTCGACTAAGCGCTCCGTTCTAGTGTAGAGAGACAGTAGTGGAGTGTGCCAGCGCGGTCCCTCCAATCTCGCAGCATATGATGTTCCC
>JAMALN010000241.1:0-44686 GCA_023630115.1 Cutaneotrichosporon sp. PK4640
TGAGGGACGAGGCGGACGAGATGACGGAGTACTGGGCGTCTGAGGGTCAGTTGCGCCACTCGGCAAAGGTGGAGATCCACGCACTGGTGATCTGAAGCTCGCGGACGAGACGGGTCTTGAGGGGGCCGAGGACGAAGCCGGCGTACGTGTTGCCGGTGCCAAAGAGGATGATGAGGACAATGGCCGTGATACGGTACTTGAGGGGAATGTTGACGGCGGGCGGGGCGTCCTCGTCGACCATGGCCTCGTCGCCCATCGTGTCAAAGACCATCTTCTTGCGCTCCTCTTCGGACCCCGGGGTGTCCGGGGTGCGGGAGCCCGGGCGCTCGAGGCGGTCCTCGGTGCTCTTCTCGTTGAACGGAACCTGCGGCTGGGTTGAAGCCATTATCGATGTGCTGGTGAGCGCTCATCTCACGGACCAGCGCCGCCTTATATCTCTTGCCAGCTTGACCGTGCCATGTTCACCGAGTCACCCCCACTCGGCTGGAACAGCAGGTGGGGCAGTCGCTGGGGCAGTAGGCTGTCAGCAACAACAGACACAGCCACTCGCGTCGCGCACCGCGCCAGACGGCTCTGTCGTGCTCCGCTCTCGCTCCACCAGACGCACAAACTCAAACCTTGCACGGAGATGGGACGGCAGTCGCGACGGCCGTGGCAGCGATTGCGGTGTCCAAGCACGCCAGGTGCTGCGCCGAGCCCGAGTGCACCGTACGCAATCCCAAAACAAACACATTCTACTTGATGCCCTGCTTATCGGGCCCGACGAGGATCGAGCGTACACGACGCAGACTCCGGGCCTCCGGAACAGCCGAGGCAGACACCGAGGTGGCCGCAGCTGGTGGACGCAGACAACGGCCACAATGGAGTGCCAAGCCTCAACTTTCAGGTGGTGCGGAAAGCAACCCCAGATACCGATTAGTGCCTGGCGCTGGAATATCCGGTCTCCGGTGTCTCGGTTGCTGCCAAGCCTTGAGGCCAACTTTAAGTACTCTCGGCCGCGAAAATGTTGCGCTGTCGCCATCCCCGTTGGCTGGAGGCGGGGCCAAGCGCCCCGAGGCCGCGGTGTGACTCGGGCACGTTATCGAGCGACACCGGATGTCAGGAATCCACCAACGGCGCCGAGGTGGAATGTCACTGGCCCCCACCTGAGATGGTGCGGAATGGCCAGAGGTACCACAGATGCGGAAACTAGCGCCACATGTGACTGGTACATGTGACTGCACATGGGCCTGGACACGTCCTAGGCGCCTTGGCGTGGTAGATGAGCGCTCAGCAACGTGCGCAAGCGTGGCAGCCACCTCCGCAACTTGTGAATTATCCGGTATCGCCCGACCGTGCACACCTGGTATACGTGGGCCTGGTGTGGGCGCTGGTGCCGATCCCCCCGACGTTGGGGCTACTGTACCACGCTGCCAGCCTCCTCGGAGCTAGCCCTCTTGGCGCGGGCAGTTGACGACCAGACTCGGTCGAGCGGCCAGCAGTCTGCACATAGTGCCCGGCGACTGAGTTTCTCGCAGCGCCCAACTTGCGACTTTGCCCGCCTGCCCTGCCAACTCTCTTGGCGGGGCTGGCCCAGTAAGCAGGCTTGCGATGTCAGCGCCCTGCATGCGTTGCATCCGAGGCATGTGGGAGGCTGGGTGGGAACTTGGAGTGTGGGACAGGGCCAGCGGATCATCGTAATACCGCACGATGTAAGCAACTTGGCACTCTCCCTCTCGTCGCTGCCCGCCACAGGTCGTCCGCCGGGGTGCTCGGCACAGGCGCTCAACCTACAAGATACGCTAGATTCGTCAGAAGCTTGTGAGAGCATAGGTCGATGTCGTGGGAGAGGGATGCACGTGAGGCGTCGTTATAAGATTCTGGTTCAACGTGCCACAGCTGCCCACCCGGAAGAGCCTCGTCACTCTTGGCGCAGTCTCTCTCTCCTCCGTAGGACTCTGTGAGCACAGTGGCAGGGCCTGTGTCGGCGAGCGCTCAACCAACGACACGAGATCCATTGGTCAGAGCATGAATCATGTTTCACGTGAGAGAGGTCATTAGGAGCAGACGATGATCATCTCGGGCCGGGGAATGCACTCACTCTTCAGGCTCCCTCCTCCCCGCCGAAGTTCTGGGCCGAGCGGGCTCGACAGAGTCTATTAACAGCCCAAGCCACCGTCCGTGATATACCCGTACATGTCTCCTTACACAGTGGCCTGGGCCGGGTTGGCCGGGTCGTACCGCCACGCACTGATCTGCGCGAATGCCTCGTCCTCGCTCATCCGTCTCCCCTTGCGCTCGACGCCGGCCTCCTCTCCCTCCGGCTCCTCGGCCAGCACGCCGATACTCTCGGCGCTCCCGCCAGACTCGCTCCCCAATGGGCCGGCGCTGATGCTCGCGCGCAGCCGCGCCTGCGCCTCGAGGTCGGCAACCAGCTCGGGCGTGAGGGTGAACTCCTCGCTGCGCACGACCGTGTCCCCCCGCCGCGCCTGCTCGATGTACGTGTCGTGGACGGTGCGCGCGCACAGGATGCTCATGTCCCAGTGGTCGGGGCGCGACGTGAAGGCGTTGAAGGAGAGGGCGCGCGCGCGCTCGCGCGGCAGGACGGCGTCCGGGTGCGGCATGGGTCCAAGCTGCAAGACGGAGGTGGGTGGCGCGAGCCCAGTGTGGCCTGGTCGCCCGACCAGCCCGTCCTTATAATGCTGTGAGCGGTGCCGTGAGTGTGGGAATGCCCGTGGCCCGGCAGGTCTCGTGTCTCGTGACGGAATTCAGTAGATGAGCAGTGCACGGTTAAGACCCCAGATGGGAACCGTAGGTGCCTTGACGCTAACAGCTGACGATAGCCAGGCCCGGATACTTCTGGCCGGGGAATGCAGCGTCATCGCGCTGACATCGCCTCTGGAACGAAGTCGCGCTGCACAGCCAGCTATCGCAGCCCAACCTCTACTTCGGCGTACCCGATTTAGACCCAGTTCACGAGCGCATACCCGATGACGCCCCATACCGCCGAGCCGGCTGCGAGCACAAGTCCGCTGGTGTCAGCGTGATGCGTCCTTCTTCGGCCCCTCCCCCCGGATCATCCGAGCCGGAGATGGCCTAACCCACCGCGCAATGCCCTTGGCCTGGGTCGCGGCCCACACGTCCGCTCCGCAGAGGAACATGCCGCAGAGGATCATCTGGCCCATTGCGCGCCAGTCGTCGCTGTGCGCGAACCACGCCATCGCAGCCGCCATGCTCAGGTCGCGCGCACCCAAGAGGCGCATGTAGCGCTCGATGTCGCCGGCGTGCAGCGACTCGGGGGAGGAGGGGCGCGGGGAGAAGAATGTCTCGGCGCCGTTGCGCGGGGCGACGAGCCCCCACGTCCCCAGTGTTGCGTAGCCCGCCGCGACGGAGAGGCCGAGGAACTTCCAGGTGTCGGAGGAGACCATGGTGTGGGTGTGGGTGGATGAGAGGCAGGAGTTGAGGAAGTGGGAGAACTGGGGGATGTGAGCACACGGCGGAGGGTTCAAGAGGCCGGCGTACGCCGAGGTGTGCGCGGTCGAGGTGGTCGAACGATGCCGACGGCGAGCGAGATGGCTGGCGGAGGGTGTAATCTTCCACCATCGGTGCCTTGACATGCCGCGGGTGCCAAGCCCCTCCCCTAGATTGTTTGGTCCCAACTCTCCACCCCAGCAAGATCATGCACATGCATGCGATTACAAGTTACACATTATGAGGCTCTCTATATCAAGCCGTGGTGATCGGGGGCGTCGTTGCCCACGGGTTGGGCTCAGTCTCCAGCGATGCGGGCGCTACAGCGTTAAATCCCCCCGGCACGCTCACCTCGGGTGACGATGGTGCCGACCTCTCCTCGCTACTACCCCTCTCCTGCTCGTCTACCTGCTCTGGAGGAGTTCCAGGCTCGCTGCCCACCGGTGTGGGCCCATCGACGACGTGATGGATGCTCTTTCGCAGTGCTGCGTAGTGCTTGTCAAGGTTGGGCGAATCGTCTCCGAGTTCTCGAGGCGTGGGAACTGGTGGTGGGGTCTGTATGCGTCCGCCAAGCACCTTGACCGTCTCACGCAGCGCCGCCCGTTCGTCCTTGATCTCGTTGAGCGAGTCCTCGAGCTCGGCACGCTTCTTGCGCTCGTCCGCGACCATCTTGTTCGCCTCCTCAAACAGGGCCTGCGACAGGCCCTCGAGCTCGGCCTCAATCTCCTTCTTGCCCTTCTTCAGCGCCTCAAGCTCGCCGTTCTGCGACGCAAGCTTGTCCCGTAACTTCTTGAGCTCTTCCGACTCGCTCGGCCGCGTCCCCTCGCCCGAGATGCGGGTTGTCGCCTCGGTTGGCGACGCTGGCTTCGCTCGCCCGAACCACGTCTTGCCAGACCCGGAGGCTCTCGTGTCGATCGAGGGCCGTGCGGCGTCGCCAGAAGATCTAGCCAGGGGCGTGCTGGTCCGAGCGGCGTTGGCCGCAGTGGCCTTGGCACGCCGCAGCTCGGCCTCGAGCATCTCGGTGTTGGCCTCCGCCATGACGAGGTTGGAGCGTGCGATCTTAAGCGAGGTGAGCAGCGTCGTGTGGGACGATTGCAGCTCGGCGTGGGAGTGTGACTGGAATGTCAGTGGGGTCAAATGGTAAGCACTCACCAATGCCTGCACGCGGCTCAGCACCTCCTGAAGCACCGACTTGAGCTCCGCGTCGCCCTCACTCGTGCTCTCCTTGAGCGCAATTGGTGGTGCCAGGACAGGAGTTTCAGGTCGGGACGCCGCCGTTTCGGACTGCGCCTCATCGCGCGGCCGTGGCTTGAATGTGATCTCCTTGCCGCTCTCATAGTCGTCGTCGCCATCGTCGTCCGAGTCAGGCGCACCGAGTTTTGCGTATCCCGAAATTATGCCGTCCGAGTCGCTGTCATCGTCCTGCGCCTCTGCCGCTCTGCTCTTTGAGAAGAAGCCAAAGCGCGATTTGGTGGGCTTGGGCGACGCCCGAGCTGGTGGTGGAGGTGGCAGGAGGGGCACCGGCTTGGCGTCCTCGTTGGCTGGGAACAGAGCGAGGGGCGCAGGCTTTGGTGGAGCAGCGATCGTGACACCTGCAATCGAGGACCAGCGCCGAATGTCATCGTCGCTGATGGCCGCTTTGGACGCTAGCGTGTCCGCGCGATCGGCATCGCCTTCTGAGCTCTTGAGCGCGGACGTTGACACACTAGCACCCGAGGGGGACCCATTGGCCTCTGGTGGAGCTCCTGTTCCGGCGATAAGGCTCGCGGGAAGCTCTTTGTCGCAGAAAGGGCAGAGCACGGAACCGCTCACGGTGTCGGTGTGCGCGTGCGATGCCGCGTGGGCCGCCGGCGCTGTTGGGGATGACGTGGAGGTTGGGGATGACGAGGACATCGTGGAGATCGCAAGTCCTCTAGGCGCTGCAGAGGCGCCAGACTGGAGTCACTGGCGCGGAAGATGGGCAGTGGCGCGGGGCAGGGATGCAAGTGGAGCGAGCCGGCGCGATGATGGCCAGGCCGTGCGGGTGTTTCGAGAGGGGGGGGGGACGGGGCGGGGGAGATGGTGGAGGGGATCAAGACAGGTGGGAATGGGGATGGGATGAGAGGGATGGGAGTGATGGGGAAGAGATGATGGCGAGGAGAAGATTGTTGTTGCTGATGAGGTATCGATCATGGACCACGAACCATTCACCATCTCATCATCTCTCTGTGGCCCTGGGGGCCTGGGGTGGCCAGTGAGCGGTTGGGCGGCAAGGGCGGCTTTACCCCCTCCGGCCACCCCCTCCGGCCACCCAGGCACATGTTAGCCCCACGGGGTTACAACACGTCACCCACCCATGATACTGTTGCTTCCGTCAATGTGCGAACCTCCACCAGGCGGCACTGTCCGAGGTCCGGAATCCGTTCAACTGGTCCGTCTCGTCGTCATAATCCACCTCCAGTTGCTGTTGCTGTTGTCGGTGTCACCCTCCTACAACCACATTCACCACTTCTGCTCGCCATCATGGCAGCCTCTACTGAAAGTGGCCAGCCCCTGGCACGTATCGCCATCGACCGCGGCGGCACCTTCACAGACGCAATCTGTTCCAGGAAGGGCCATGAGGACATCGTCCTGAAGGTAGGAACCCCCCCTTCCTCGCCAACCTTCCTCGCAGCATGCTGACACGAAGCTCCTGTCAGTTGACCCCGCCAACTACCCCGATGCTCCCACCGAAGCGTAAGCAAGGAACCGAGCTGTAGCTGACAGACAGCATCCGGCGCATCCTCAGCGAGCTCGAGGGCAATGACATCCCTAAGGGCACCAAGCTCAGCCTCGATAAAATCGAGAGCGTGCGCATGGGTACGACCGTGTCGACGAACGCGCTCCTGGAGCGTCGCGGCGAGAAGTGCGCCCTCATTACCAGCAAGGGGTGGAAGGACGTGCTCCTCATTGGCATGCAAGGTGGGCGCCTTCACCTTCCCTCCACTCACACCCAGCTCGCCCGGACATCTTCGATCTCAGCATCCACAAGCTCGCATTCCTCTACGACGAGGTCGTCGAAGTGAGTGGGCTTCGTTGCGACTCCTGAGGGCACCGCGGAGAGGTGGTTGGTCAGCTTGAGGTGACCAGAGCGGAATTGCTGCAGAGACTACCGCTCGCATTCCGCAGTCCATGGTAACTTGCTGTCCGCCTTGCCCCACACTCCTAGCCGCCGGCGCTCGGTGCTCCTCCGTCGTGCTTCCGCGGGGCGAGAGCGTTCTCGTCAACGCTGCACGGGCCCTCATTCCG
The DNA here is from genome assembly GCA_023630115.1 of Cutaneotrichosporon sp. PK4640. NCBI lineage: Eukaryota > Fungi > Basidiomycota > Tremellomycetes > Trichosporonales > Trichosporonaceae > Cutaneotrichosporon > Cutaneotrichosporon sp. PK4640. Next base: position 6,718 of record JAMALN010000241.1, read on the forward strand.
TCGCGGCTGTGCGGAGCGCAAGCAGGGCGGCCCGCTCCGCTCCTCCGCTTGACGAGGAATGTCGCAAGGCTCGCACCGCACCTTCCTTGCCGTGAATGACGCCAGATTGACGAGCGCATCACCCCGCTCCAATCCCTCGTGCGGCCCAAGGTCCCTGTTCCGCAGAACGACAAGAGCATTGTCACCGAGACAACCACTGGCGAGACCGTGCGTGTCCTCGCCCGCCCGGACCCGAAGGACGTCAAGGCCAAGCTTCAGGCCCTCTGGGACAAGGGCACGAAGAGTATCGCTGTCGCCTTCGTGCACAGCTACCTCTGGGGCGAGCATGAGGAGCTGGTCGCTAAGATAGCCCGCGACATGGGCTTCCAGGTCAGCGTGTCCAGCCAGCTGCAGCCGATGATCAAGCTGGTGTCCCGCGCCAACTCGGCAATCGCCGACGCATACCTCACCCCCGTGACCCGGCGATACATCGAGGGCTTCGGCTCCGGCTTCGAGGGCGGCCTCGACGCCTTTGGCTCCAAGCTCCTGTTCATGCAGTCGGACGGCGGGTTGTGCCCATGGCACGGCTTCTCCGGCCTGCGCGCCATCCTCAGTGGCCCAGCTGGTGGTGTCGTCGGCTACTCCAAGACCTGCTACGACGAGGAGCGCGGAAGCCCTCTGATTGCTGTGGACATGGGAGGTGAGTAGCAGCTCGCTGATCGTCGCCGAAGCTGACGGACAGGCACAAGTACTGATGTCTCGCGGTATGACGGCAAGCTCGAGCACGTCTTTGAGACGACCACGGCCGAGGGTGAGGGCGTGGTGAAGTCACTTTCTGACGGGCAGTCATCATTCAGGCTCCTCAACTGGACATCAACACCGTTGCTGCGGGCGGTGGTAGCCGTCTGTTCTACCGCCATGGCATGTTCGTCGTTGGGCCAGAGGTAAGATATCGCAGCAGTACCAGAGCTGACTTGCAGTCGGCGACTGCCCACCCTGGCCCTGCTTGTTACCGCAAGGGCGGCCCGCTGGCTGTGACGGACGCCAACCTCATCCTCGGTCGCCTCCTTCCTGAGCACTTGTGAGTTCTACTCTATACCGTTTCTAAAGCCCCCAGTCCCAAGATCTTTGGTCCCAATGAGGACGAGCCTCTCGACATTGAGGCCAGTCAGACGCTCTTCAACGCCCTCACCGAGGAGATCAACCAGGGCAAGAATGAGAAGCTCACCGTGGAGCAGGTCGCGGCGGGCTTCCTCCGTGTCGCTAACGAGACCATGTGCCGCCCTATCCGGACGTGAGTAGCGTTGAGCGCGCTTGAGCTGACCGTTTCAGCCTGACGGAGGCTCGTGGGTTTGAGAGCTCTGCGCACCACCTCGTCATGTTCGGCGGCGCCGGCGGTCAGCACGGATGCAGTATCGCCAACACTCTCAAGATCAAGCGTATCATCGTACCCCGCCTTTCGTCCCTCCTCTCCGCCTACGGTATGGCCCTCGCCGATGTCGTGCAGGAGGTCTCTGAGCCTTCTGCCTATGTCATCACTGAGAACCGCGACGTGAAGAAGATCGGCGAGCGCATTTCGTCCCTCGTCGATCGCGCGCAGGAGTCACTCAAGAAGGAGGGCTTTTCGCTCGACCGCATTCAATGCGAGCGCTACCTCAACTGCCGCTACCACGGGTCGTCAACTCAGCTCATGATTGAGCTCCCAGAGGACGGTGACATCCAGCGCCGTTTCGTCGACGAGCACCGCCGCGAGTTTGGCTTCAACCTCGACCGCGACATCCTCGTGGATGATGTTCGTGTGCGCGCTGTCGGCCAGAGTGTTGGCTCGAGCACGCGCAGCCCCTACGCCGACTTCGAGGCTGCGGACAAGCGCCCGTACAACGCCTCGTCGTTCGAGTCGAAGAAGGTCTACTTTGAGGACGGGGGATGGCTCGAGACCAAGGTTGTACCTCTCCTCGCTCTCAAGGAGGGCGAGCAGGTTCACGTGAGTATTTGAGTTGGCTATAGATCCACAGCTGACCTTCAGGGCCCAGCAATCATCTTCGACAAGACTCAGACTATCCTTGTCGAGCCAAACCACCTTGCCACCTCGCTGCCTGAGCATGTTGTCCTTGACCTCGTCGATGAGAAGATCGAGAAGAAGGAACTCAACCTTGTTGACCTCGACCAAGTTGATCCTGTCCAGTTGTCTGTCTACGGCCACCGACTTATGGGCATTGCTGAGCAGGTGGGCTGGCCGCCGTTGCGCAGCGCTAACCACAGATGGGCAACATCCTCCGCAAGATCTCCATATCGCTCAACATCAAGGAACGGCTTGACTAGTATGTTCCACGTGCGTCAACTGTCTAACCCAAGCTCGTGCGCCATCTTCAACGTTGATGGTGGCCTGGTTGCCAACGCTCCTCACATCCCAATCCACTTAGGTGCAATGTCCCACGCTGTCCGTTACCAGGCTCAGGTCCACGGCGACACTCTCAAGGAGGGCGACATCCTCCTGTCGAACCACCCTGCGGCTGGTGGGTCTCACCTTCCCGACTTGACTGTCATCATGCCCGCCTTCCACGAGGGGAAGATTGTCTTCTGGACGGCCGCGCGTGCCCACCACGCCGACATAGGTGGCATCCGCGCCGGTTCCATGCCGCCTTTCTCGAAGGAGCTTTGGGAGGAGGGTGCGCAGTTCAAGTCGTTCAAGCTGGTCAAGGCGGGCAAGTTTGATGAGGAGGGCCTTACCCAGGCGCTCAACGCCCCAGGCAAGTACCCCGGCAGCAGTCCCACTCGTACTCTCGGAGATGTAAGCTTAGGAAGCCTCAAGGTGAAGCTGACAGCAGAACATCTCCGACCTCCACGCCCAGGTCGCCGCCTGCCACCGTGGTGCTGTCCTCATCAACCAGCTGATTGATGAGCAGTCCCTGGATACTGTGCAGTTCTACATGCGCGCGATCATGTACACCGCCGAGAAGGCGGTGCGTGATCTCCTTCGCGAGGTCAACAAGAAGTTCGGTGGGCAGCCGCTCGAGGCCGTCGACTTCTTGGACGATGGCACCAAGCTGCAGCTCAAGATCTCGATCGACAGCGAGAAGGGTGACGCCGTCTTCGACTTCACTGGCACGAGCCCCCAGACGTACAACGTGAGTTGTATACCAGAGTTTTAACTGACATCAGAACCTCAACACCCCGACCGCCATCCTCTACTCGGCGATCATCTACGTGCTCCGCTCCCTGATCGTGAGCGAGCTGCCCCTCAACCAGGGCTGTCTCAACCCCATCCAGGTGATCGTTCCTCCCGAGTCGGTGCTTGCGCCGACGGAGAACGTCGCCGTGTGCGCTGGCAACGTGGAGAGTTCGCAACGTGTCACCGATGTCATCATCAAGGCGTTCCAGGCCTGTGCCGCCGGTCAGGGTGGCTGCAACAACCTCACTTTTGGCATTGGACCCAAGGAGGTCGATGGCAAGGTGGCCAACGGCTTCGGTTACTACGAGACGATTGCGTGAGTCGTCAAGAGGCGCACTCGGCTAACATGGCAGCGGTGGAGCGGGAGCTGGACCGAAGTGGGAGGGCCAGAGCTGTGTGCATGTGCACATGACCAACGTGAGTTCACCGCTGCAAGCCGAGCTCACACAACCAGACCGCCATCGGAGATGTCGAGCTCACTGAGCGTGTGTACCCTGTCATCATTCGCGAGTTCAGCCGGCGCGCTGGCTCGGGCGGCGCCGGTCAGCACCGCGGTGGAGATGGTTGCATCCGCGACATCGAGTTCACTGAGGCGCTGGACGTGGCGATCCTGTCACAGCGTCGTGTAATCCCGCCGTACGGCATGGTCGGCGGTGAGCCCGGCACCTGCGGCATCAACCACTGGGCCCGGCTGGTGCCTGCGGAGGAGGACGGCAAGACCAACGGCAAGCAGGAGAAAAAGTACACCATCATCAACCTGGGTGGAAGCAACCAGTGCACGATGACCGCGGGCGACCGCATCATCATTCAGACGCCAGGTGGTGGCGGCTACGGAAAGGCGGGCGAGTCGGCGAGCACCGAGCAGCGTGACCTGCCCGTGCAGCCGCGCGCGTCCGGCAGCCTGGCCGCGATGAAGCAGACGGCGTGGTCCAACTGAGTACTGTCGGGAAGGACGATCTCTTTGTCGGGTGTATCGGAAGTATTGCATGAAGCCATGCATCTAGAATTGCTACATTCCCCCTCCCCATATACCTCGCTTCTATCAAGGAAAGTCTAGTCTGTGAAGAACCAAAGCCACGCGCGCCACGCGACCGGACAGCCTAAACCTTGCGGGCCTCGGCCTCCATACCAGCCTGCTCGATCTGGCGGCGCATGGCACCGGCCGCAGACGCCTCGATGGGCTCCCCCATGTTGGAGGTGCTGACGCCGTTCTCCTCAAGGTAAGCGCGCCACGCCTCGTCCTCGTCCTCGAGCATCTCGTTGTGGTTGGGGATGAGAGCCATGGTCGCGATGGCGCCGAGGACGGAGATAGCCGAGCCGATGAGGAAGACGGCCTGCTGGCCCTTGAACTCGCTGTCGAAGGCGTTCTGGATGGGCGTGAAGACCTGGGTGCCGATAGCCGCACCAGCCTTGCCACACGCGGCGGAGAGGCCGAGCATGTGACCGCGGAGAGCGGTAGGGTAGACCTCGCCCGAGATGAGGATGGTCGCGACACCGGGACCAGCCTCGGCGGCGGCGAGGAAGAGGCCGTACACGACGATAAAGCCGCCCGGGTGGTTCTGGATCTTGCCGAGCACGCCGCCGAGGATGAACCCGATGATGCCGGTGACGAGGAACCCGAGGGCCTGGGTCTGCTTGCGCCCGATGCGGTCCATGAGGATACCGCCGACGAGGCAGCCGACAGGGAGGAAGGCGAGCACGAGCGTACCCCACCCGATGTTCTGCATGACCGTGTTGTTCGGGTTGAGCTGGGACACGATGGTCGTCGTGAACAGGCCGAAGGGGTAGGACGTAAAGTTGTAGAGGAACCAGCAGAGGCAGGTGCCGATGATGCGGCGCCAGTAGCGGCGCGCGGCGAGGTAGAAGACCTTGAAGCCGAGCTGGGAGCCCTTCATCGCGTGGTTGCGGTACGCGGTCGAGTTGAGCATGCGGAGGCGGAAGAAGAAGACGGCGAGGGGCGGGACGAGGCCGATGCCGAGGGCGATGCGCCACACCCCGGCAAAGCCCGAGGTGTCGGTGGGCGGGGTGTGAGCCGTGATTCCGTAGCACGCGAGGATGATGAGGACGCCGAGGCCGGCGACGACGAAGCCCGTGTCGATTGCGAAGCAGCCGACGGAGGCGACGAGGAAGCCCCGGTGCTTGCGGACGTGGGCGGTCTCGTCGGCCGCCTCGATCGACGACGTGCCGCAGACGGGGTACTCGCCGCCGGCGCCGACGCCCGCGAGGCCGCGCGCCACGATCAGCATCCAGAACATGCCCGTGTCGCTTGTGCCGCTCGAGGCGGCCGAGAGCGCGATACCCGCGATCAGCAGGAGGGTGGTGAGGACGATGCCGAACTTGCGGCCGATGCGGTCGATCATTGCGCCGAAGGCGAGCATGCCGACGATCTGGCCGATGAAGAAGGCGTTCGAGATGCGCGTCTTGAGTGTCGGCGTGAACGCGTTCGGGTAGAGGTCCGCGAAGAGGGGCATGAGGTAGCCGATGACCTGGACGTTGTAGCCGTCCGAGACGAGGGCGATGCCGGAGAACACGACCGTCATGATGGCGGACAGCTTGGTCGTCTTGTTGTAGACGTGGCGCTCGCGCTCGACCTCGGCGAGGCGGGCGGGCTGGCGCGGCGGCGAGGCGGGCTCGGCCTCGAGCTTGAGCTTCTCGAGCTTGTCGATGTCGGACATGGCTGGGTCTTGGGGCGGTGGGCTGGAGGGCGCGGTAGCTTGTTGCTTGGGCCCGACATGTCGAGCGAGCAGCACTATAAGTATCCTGGCTCACGCGAGCGATAAGAATCCAGCGCACGTTCATCCAATGTCGGCGGTCTTGGCTGTCAGTTCCGCACCGGGGTCGGGCTTCATCGAGCTTGGGACTAGGCTGATCGCGAGCTCTGACTGCCATCTAGCTGGCGGAACTCACGCACGTTCTTCGCGTGTACGGCCACGTGAGCCCGTCTGCATACACAAGTCCGTCGCCCAGCGTTGCGAGCTGTTGAGCGCCGCGATGGAGCGCTGAAGACGATCCACTCCAACGCCGACTCTTCCAAATCGGTCCGGCTCAGGGCGACTGCCTGGTGAGTAACCCCGCATATCTCCTCACCGGGGTTGAGAGCTCGTCTGCTCATCTCTGGAGGGCTTGGGAGACGGAATGCATGCATGTTGATTGGGTGTGGCGGCGTGTGTGCATGCACATGTGTTTGTGTGTGTGTATCCGTGTGTGCTTGTGTGTGTGCTTGTGTGTGTCCCAAGATCAGTTGATCATCGCCAGGGTCTGTGTCGGAGTGATCTTTTGCAATCTTCCCGCGATATCCTATGCAATCCGAGCAGTTCCAGGACAAAGTGCCTGGGATTCTGCCTTATTGTTAGGGTCCGGCGTCCAGCAATAAGGCAGAGTGCCAGGCACCAACGTCCAAAGTGCCAACGATGAACACCGAAGTCGAAGATAGCGCGATCACAACACCGACCGACCATCACGTCAGCCTCCCACTCGTCCAGTTCGTCCCACGTTCTCGACTTCTCGGTCCGATCCGACGATCTAGGAGGCGACGCAAGCGAGGAATAAGGCAGACTGATCAGATAATGCCAATGCATCGAGGAGGTGGCCAAATACAGCAAGCAGCTGGCCGAATTCCGCTCAATGATGCCCAAAGATCCCGCTCACCATGCCCAAAGAATGACGCGCCGCACGCCGTCATCCCCACCTCTGCGGCCCAACTTGCCACCGTTCACCCTCTCTGCACCATACGCGCCGCCCCCCGCACTTGTCTTTGCACCGCAGCCGCCGACGCTCTCGAGATTATAAGAACGCGCCGCCTCGGCCACAACAACTCCCACAACCAACTCCACCGCCCCACCCACTCCCGCACGCCATGTCGTTCGACAAGAAGTACTACCTCCTCTCGGAGCAGCTTGAGATGTTCGAGAAGAACGGATACCTCATGCTCCCTGACGTCCTCAGCCCCGACGAGGTGCAGGAGATGCAGCAGTGGGCCGCCGAGGTCAAGGGCTGGCCCAACCGCCCCGGAGAGCACATGCCCTACGAGGAGGTCCGCGCCGACGGCACCACCGGCCTTTGCCGCACTGAGAGTGAGTCGGCCATCTTGGGCCCCGGTCTCCCCACTATTTCATCGCCTCCACCACCCCACCTCCCCTCCACGAAGCTCCTCCACATCCGGGCGGGTCTCCCCACACCCGGCGAGCGCTGACCCCAGACTACGCCAACTACCACGACGGCTTCGGCTCCATGTTCCGCGGCGAGCGCCTCATCGGCATTCTCACCGAGCTGATGGGCGAGCGCGCCGTGCTCTTCAAGGAGAAGATCAACTACAAGGAGCCCGGGGGCTCGGGCGGCTTCGACGCCCACATCGACGCCGCGGCCTACAACCACGCCGGCGCGTGCAAGCACCAGACGTTCCTCATGGCGGTCAACGACATGGACATGAACAACGGCTGCCTCGAGGTCGTCCCCGGCTCGCACAAGGAGCAGATCCCCCTCGGCCCCAACAGGGTGAGTCCTCACCCCACCTCCCACCTAACCCCAGTGTATCGACCCCGAGTGGGAGGCCAAGCAAAACTGGGTGCCCGTGCCCATGCCGGCCGGCGCGCTCCTCGTCTTCGGCTCGTACCTCGCCCACCGGTCCGGTCCCAACTCGTCCCCGCGCCCCCGCGCCGCCATCTACGCGACGTACAACGGCATCTCGGAGGGCGACAAGCACGACTCGTACTACGCCCACCGCCGCAAGGCGTGGCCGCCTACGTCGGAGCGCGTCCCGGGCGTCGACTACACCGAGGGCGCGCTGACGTACGCCTTCGGCTCCCCAATGTCCGGCGGCAAGGACATGATCGACGCAAAGCTCGCAAAGGACAGCGCGACCGTCAACAAGCTGTTCAACATGATTTCTGCGTAAATATCTACCCTGTATGAATAATGTGCTGAGACGAAACAGGCAGGGAGACGCGGATTATATCGGCGAAAAGATCAGCCAGCTCGAGCACTGTCTGCAGGCGGCCGCGCAGGCTGCGCAGGAGGGTGAGCCGCCAGATGGGGGGAGCTGACGCCAGGCGCGGACGAGGAGACGATCGTCGCGGCGCTCCTGCACGACGTGGGCCAGTTTGTGCCCCACTCGGCGGCAAAGGACATGATGCACCAGGGCGGCAGCCTCGGCAAGATGAGCCACGAGGCCGTCGGCGAGCAGTACCTCCGCGAGAACGGCTTCCCGGACAAGGTGTGCTCGCTGGTGGGCGCGCACGTTGTCGCCAAGCGCTACCTCACCGCCACGCGGCCCGAGTACCTCGCCGCGCTGAGCAGCGCGTCCCAGGCCAGCCTGCGGTACCAGGGCGGGCCGTTCTCGCCCGCCCAGGTGAGCGAGTTTGAGGCCGACCCCCTGCACCGCGAGAAGGTGCAGCTGCGGCTGTGGGACGACCGCGCCAAGCGCGACGACTGGAACGCCCCGGGCATCGAGACGTACCGGCCCATGATTATGCGTGTGCTCGAGAAGGCTTCGTAGGGTGTTGGGGTGGTTGGGACATGTATTGGGTTCTTCTGCGCCGCAGGAGCTTGCGGAGCGCGCTCTCGCGGCCCGGGAGAGCGAGGAGGGCGCGCGGCCCCCCTCGGAAGGCCCGAGAGAGGGGAAGTATCGCCTCCTCACTAGTATATCGGTTAGTATATTCGCCTCTCAGTCGAGAGCGCCGGCGACCAAGGTCCTGGCATCACCGCGAAAGAGCAGGGTTCAACTCCCTGGTGGGGAACGAAGAGCGCACATAGGCTCAGCTTTTGGCCTCGGAACGCCTGGGGATGTGTTTTGGCATGTGTGGGTGTGTTTTGTGGTGCGTGAGAGTGGGGTAGGAGGGCGAGAGATGGTGGCGGAAGTGAGTGAGGTGATCGTGGTGGAGGTGCCTTGGCCGTGATGTCATCGGTCTGCATGGCAGTGACCCACTCTAGGAGTCAGACTCTGTCAGTGGCAGGCTACTGAGGCGTGGAGTCGAGTTGAGCAGTCAGTGAGGAGGAGCAGACAAGATACGAGGCAACCGAGGAGCAAAGGGTGAGGACAGGCGGCACCCGCAACATGTGCCAGATCTCCGTGAGGGCGACAGCCGATGGCGTCGAGCGGCCCGAGGAGACAAAGCGGAGGGAGGACAATGGAGGCGCAAGGGCGAGGCCACACAGATGTTCCCGAGGAAGTCAAGAGTGAAGAGTGGGGCGAAATCAAGTCGCCGTTGTGGAGAATGAGAGAGGAGCGAGGAACCAACGCGTCGGCACGGATGCCCGAAGGAGATGATGTGCCTGGGTGCTGGGGCCTGGGTGGGCCACGGTGGCATGGTGGGACTCCACATGGGGTGAATTCGGCCAATTGGTGGAGGTTTACCCCGCTCTCTCTGTTGTCACCCTCAGTCATCAGTCACCGGTGTCTCCGCAAATTGCAGCTCACCTCGTCTCTCACCACACTCGGTTACTCACATCCCTCTCTCCAAACCACGCCACCAAGTCGCCGTCCCATCTCTTTGCTGTCGCCGTCGCACTCTCAACTCACCGCGCACCGGCCAAGTCCACTCCATTCCCGTGCACGGCACGACACCCCGCATTCCCGGAACACGAGCCGTGCGGAAGGAGCTTCTGTTCCACGCACTGACCTGACCCGATAACCGAGCGCCGATGCAACACCCGAGCGGGGGCGGGGGAGGGGCGAGTGGTGGGAGCGCGGGTGCAAGTCCGGCCGGTCCTCGGCGGCGTGCGCCCAAGACGGCCACGGGCGAGAACAAGGTGTACGTGCCCGGATCGGACGCACTGACCAAGCAGGAGCTGCAGTGGATGCCGTGCCGTCAAGGTAAGCTGCATGCGGTGGACGCCGCTGACATCAGTGCAAGTGCGTCGAGTCTGAGGACCCAACCTCGGTCCGGTGCCAGCGCTGCACGCGCCTGAACATTGAGTGCGTGTACCAGGCGCACCAGCGTGGCAGGCGGCGGCGGAACGAGACCGAGGGGCGGGTGGTGAAGCGTGCGCGAAGCGCGGCACCGAGCTCAGCGGGCGCGTCCCCGGCCGTTGGATTCGACATGAACGCCATCCGCCCCATGTCGGACGTGAGGGGGCGCTCGCGCTCCGGCTCGCGCCGGTACTCTATCAGCCCGTCTATTGAGAGCTCTGCCGAAGACGAGGCGCCGCACGAGGACAAGCCGCAGCTCAGCAAGCCCGCACACTCGGTGTATCACGAGCTGGCGAACCGGTCGATCTTTAGTATCGCGGGCGTCATGGACCGCGACCAGGGCGTCGACCTGAGCCCTACAAACACCATGGAGCGCAAGGATGACCCGGTCGGGCTCGGGATTCTCTCGCTCGACGAGTGCGACTCGCTCTTCCAGCACTACTTTGACCAGCTGCAGACGTGTGTGTGTCTCCTCGACCCGGCCATCCACACAGCGTCGTACACACGCCAGATGAGCCTCGAGCTCTTCACTGCTGTGCTCACCGTCGCGTCCAAGTTCTTCCGCCCCGAGCTGTATGAAACGGTGCTCGCGCTCTCGAACCGCCTCGTGTCTACCGCAATGGCCGAGTGCATCGCTACCATCGAGCTCGTCCAGGCCATCTGCATCCTGCACTACTGGAAGAAGCCGACGGACGGGCGCGGATGGCTGCGCCTCGGGCATGCCATCCGCCTCGGTTACCAGCTTGACCTGCACCTGCCGCCGCGCCGCCCGCTACCAGCCGACGAGCGCGACGCGCGCCTGGCGATTGACCGTGAGCGTACATGGATCTCTCTGTTCTGCTTCGACTCGACTGCGACGCAGCTCTCCGACCGCCCGAGCATGATGCACAAGGCGCCCGACGTCGCCGAGTGGATACGCACCATTCCCTACCCGCTCCCATCCGACGGCCAGCTGGACTTCGCCGTTAAGACGTCCCTCCTCCAGTCCGAGGTCCGCCAACTCCAGAGCTGCAGGAGTAGCTACGAGGTGCTGCGCTCGGGGCTAAGGCGCGTTCTCGAGGATCTGCATCGCTCGCATGACTTCCTGCGCTCCGACAAGTACCCCGTGACGCTGACGTCGACGAGCGTGAGCATCAACAACTTCTCCACTCTCGCTGTACAACTACTGGTCGAGTGCACGTCCCTGGCATTCGCGCCGCGCAAGCACCGCATCGGGCTGCTGCACTCGTGCGTGGGCACGAGCCTACAGCTGCTCGACATTGTCGTCGACGGCTTTGGGCGCAAGGGCATCATGCCGATGATCGAAGACGCCCACTCGGTCGCCGTGGCCTCGACGGTCGTGCGCCTTATCCGCTTCATGTCATACCTCGACCCCTCGGCCAAGGCGAGCGTCCTGAGAAAGCTGACAAAGGGTGCGTCCATGCGCAGGCACAGCTGACCCCAGTCGTCATAGTGTGCAGAGAGGCCGCGCGCGGCGACCACTCCAGCCACCCGGCCTACCTCGCCCGCTTCATCCACGCCTTGCTGGACAAGGCACACCAGAGCAGAGCGCCGTCGCGCGCCCCCTCCCCGAGAAACCCGCACCTCCAGAGCCTGGCGAGCACGACGCCGACCCACACCGCACCTACGGCGCCCTCGCCGGTGGTCAGCACGCCCGCGATGGCCCCGCCCAAGACGACCCCCGACCAGTGGTGGGACGAGGTCGGCCAGTTTGCGTACCAGGAGCCGCTGCAGCCCGAGCAGCTCGACTTCTGGGACGGCTTCCCGCTCCTAGCCGGCGCGATGAACTCGCTCGGCGCAGGCCAGAGCGGACAGCACGCCCAACCACCCCAGGGCAACGGCGTCCAGATGCCTGTCGACAACCTCGACCCTGCGGCGTTCGGCCTCGCATGGGACTCCGAGTGGGACGTCGGCTTCCTGGGGCTGCAGCATGCGCCGCCGATGTGAATGTAGAGTAGGTAGGAGATCAGGAGACTGTATCCATGCACTGTATTAATGCTTTGGCCTCGATCTGGCCATGATGTGGTGTGGCTTGGCTTGTGCGTCCGTGGGAAGTGGCGAGTGTGGTGGGCAGCGCGGATCAGTGCGAGGGGCGCAGAGTATAAAGGATGCTTCTCGCCTTCCTTCTTTGTTTCACTCACCACTCCTCTCATCCAACTCTCCAAGCGCTTGCTCTGGGCTCGCTTCCTCACCGCTCTACCACGACAGCCCAAGACCAAGAATGCTCGCCCGCCCCGTCCTCCGCGCCACCGCCGCCGCCCGCGTCGGCCTCCGCCCCACCCTCCAGGTCCGCGCCATGTCGGCCCAGGCGCCCGCCGCTCCCAAGGTCGGCAAGGTGAGCACCGTCCCCCCTCCTCTCATATGCTCTCGCTGACCGCAGATGAAGCAGCTCATCAACAACACCCCCGTTGACCTGTACGTCGCCGCCCGCCTTCCTTTCTCCGGCCCTGCCGGCGGCCCCGCATGCCCCGCACCCGCAACCTGCTTCTTTCATCTCGGCGCTCGGGCCACACACGACGTGTCACCTCCACCACACGCCCACACACTGACCGCAGCTACCCCCTCTTCTTCTTCGTCTCGGCCGCCGTCGCCGGTAGCTTCTTCAGTGCGTGCACCCCCGACAGCGCTGACTTGCAGTCATGGGCTACACGCTCGCGACGGACCCCCACCTCCGCCTCAAGCCCACCAGCATGCAGCAGCGCGACGAGTAGATTCATAGAGAGACGAAGGTACGGAAGAAGCAAAGTGGCATGAACACATGGAGACATGAACCCTGCACATGATAGACACGGCCTGCCCCACATAGCGTTGCCCACCCCCGCACTGACTACTATTCACCCCTCCTCGGCGGGTGCCGCACCACATCAGACCTTGCTCCACCTTTCCCCGCCTGCTCTTGGTTTCACCCATGCACCCACTCCTCCAGTCACACAATGGCCACCACCAACATCACCATCACCTACCTCTTCCCCATGGTCTGGGACGCGACCCTCAAGCAACACTCGCCCTGTTTGTCGACCGTACATGCCGTACAGCCTTACAGCTTCAATGACCATGCGCGCGCACTGACCAAGCCTCGGCCCCGATCAAGCGAGAGCTGGGGTGCATGCAAGAGCATTCAGGAGGCGCGGATAGACCGGTTACTGATGGAAGCGAAGTCGTGTCTGCTATTCACTGCGCACTGACACGTTAACCAGCATGTGTGTGCACACCTGGCCCCCGGTTCCACTTCCGCACGATGGACGACCTCCACCAGACCACCTCCACCGCGGTTTCCGCTCAAAACCCGCCGGCACCAAACCTCCGAAATTTTTCCTCCGCCCATAGCACTGGGCTTCCAAACAGCCTCCCCAACCACCTCGAGTCGCGTCCACGAGCAAAAGTGAGGCTCGCAGACACGCAGAACCAAAAGGATTCCCCGCCAGGGAGTTGAACCCTGCTCTTTCGCGATGGTCTCGTGCTTTAGCGGCTCGAGCTGCTCTCTATTGAGAGGCGAATATACTAACCGATATACTAGCGAGGAGATATATTTGTTGATCAACCACTCTTCTAGTGTGTATTTGAGACACTGACCACGCCCACCGCTCACCGTTCGGAGGCCGTCGTGCGCCGAGGACAGGCCGCCGAGGTGCTCGGCGTGGGGAAGCGGAGTTGCACAGGCCACCGGTAGCGCTGTGGCCGCGTGGCACGCCAATTTCATTGCAGAACCTATCACCGCCTGCATGCACCTCGTGCACCCGTAACCGGGACACCCGGGTCAGACTCGTGCCACTGCACCCATGTCTGCTCCACGTCGTCCCCGGATGTCTGTCGGGGTTGGACGGCGAGGAGCAGCCGCTCGCAGGATCCAACCCTCCTCGCCCCCCGGGCCCGACAAACACTCCGCGCCGCGGGCTTTCTCCGGCGGGGCCTCCAGGCACGGCCGTCGACCGACGGAACAGGCTTGGCATGTTCTATTGTACTCGCCCCCACCACCCCGGATCCCGGCGACGACGGCACGCACCCATCGAGCGGGCCTCCTCACTCGCCGGCGACTTCATGTCTCATGGGCGCCTGCTAAACCCATTCCCCGCACAACGTCACAACAATGAGCTCGGGTATGCCGAGCACGCCCGACCTGCCCACATCACAGCCCGCCATCGCGTCGCAAGTCGCCGGGCAGCGTCAACAATGCCCATCTTGGCAACAAAGTGGACAACTTTTGCGGGTGGAGGCCGGTGGGATCCGCACTTGAATCTAAGTCGCCGGCATGCACGTGACCAGGATCGCCGGTGCCATGGTGCCAAGATTAGACTCTAGTCGCCGGTGGGTACTGAACACATGCTACACCCGCACAATTTGCGCTGCCCGCATGCGTGTAGGGCATGCTCCGGCGAGCTCGCTGCACAATGCAGAGCGCAGGCCATTGGCGCCCCGTTTCTCCGCGCTGCCCCCGGTGCCCCGGGCTGCAGTGCTGCGCGAGACATATAACCTCCCCGGCGTCCCCGCACTGAAAATTATTACCCATTCCCACCTCACCATGGCCGACTTTGACAAGACAATGGACGCACAAGACGACTACGCGATCGAGCGCCGCATGAGCCGCGACGTGGCCGAGCTCGACGACAAGCGCGCGCGCCTCGCCGGCCCCTCGGGCGTCGCTGGCCTCCTCAAGAACCCCCGCCTGTTCCTCATTGCGATGGCGACCGCGCAGGGCGGCCTCTGCTACGGCTACCAGCAGGGCGCGTACGGCCAGTGCATGGTCATGCCCGCGTTCAAGGTGAGTCTAAACTTGCCGTATTCGGCTAGGCACTCAAACTAACGTCCAGCACGTGGACGCGTTCGGGCGCATCATCGACGACGCGGCGTACAAGGGCTGGACGGTCGCCGTCCTCGCCCTCGGCGGCTGGGCCGGCTCCCTCATCAACGGCTACTGCTGCGACCGCTTCTCGCGCCGCTGGTCGATCCTCGGCGGCGCCCTCATCTGTCTCCTCGGCTCGATCATCACCACCGCCGCCATGAACGCGCAGATGATCTTTGCGGGCCGCTTCTTCATCGGTCTCGCCGTCGGTTCCATGACCACCGCTGTCCCCATGTACAACTCGGAGATTTCGCCCGCCGAGGTCCGCGGCACCATGGTCGGCACCTTCCAGCTCTCGGTCACTTTCGGCATCATGCTGTCATACTGGATCGGCTTTGGCACCAACCACATCAGCGAGACCAACTCGGTCTCGTGGCGCCTCCCCCTCGCCATTCAGGCCGTGCCCTCGATCCTGCTCGCCCTCTCGACCTTCTTCATCCCCTACTCGCCCCGCTGGCTCCTCAAGCAGGGCCGCGACGAGGAGGCCCTCCAGGTCCTCTCGCGCGTGCGCGGCCGCGCCGCTGACGACGAGATGGTCCGCCTCGAGTTCCTCGAGATCAAGGCCGACGCCGTGTTTGAGGCCGAGACTGCCGCGGAGAAGTTCCCTGAGGCTGTCGGCCGCCCCTTCGCCATGCAGGTCGCCCAGGTCGCCGCCCTCTTCAAGTCGTGGCCCATGTTCCGCCGCACTGCTATTACCTGCCTCATGATGTTTTTCCAGCAGATGAGCGGTATTGATGCGTGAGTTTTATTTCAGTGGCTTAGACAATCTCGGTGGCACGGACCGTCACAATTGGCCGAGATTACCACCCCCCTCCCCTCGTCAAACTTCACAGTCGCTAACGCACAGCATTGTCTTCTACGCTCCCACCATCTTCCAGTCCCTCGGCCTCGGCGACACCTCGGTCTCGCTCCTCGCCTCGGGTGTCGTTGGTATCTCGATGTTCATCGCCACTTTCCCCGCCATCCTCTACATTGACAAGATCGGCCGTCGCCCTCTCCTCATCACGGGTGGCCTCGGCATGTCGCTCTGCCTCCTCATCGTTGGCGTCCTCACCGCCACCAACTCGGCCAAGTGGGACGCTCACCAGGGCTCCGGCGCCGCCTGGGGTTCGGCTGCCTTCATCTGGTTCTACATCTTCAACTTTGGTTACTCCTGGGGCCCATGCTCCTGGGTGGTCATCTCCGAGCTCATGCCCATGAGCGCGCGCGCTGCCGGCACTGCGCTCGGAGCGTCCACGAACTGGATGGTCAACTTCACGGTCTCGCTCTTCGTCCCGCCCATGCTCGAGGGCATCGGCTTCGGCACGTACATCTTTTTCCTGGGCTTTATGCTCATGGGCGTCGGCTACGCGTTCTGGATCCTCCCCGAGACGCGCAACGTCTCGCTCGAGGCCATGGACCGCGTGTTCAAGTCGAGCGACGCGACGCACGACGCCGCGCGCATGGAGGCCATTGTCCAGCGCCTCCAGCGCGATGGTGGGCTCGGCAAGGCCGAGAAGGTCGGCTCGGTCACCGAGTCTGTCTAAGCATGTGTCGTAGTATAGGGTTATAACGATGTACACTACTATTCCTTTCACAGCAGAAGTGGTTTGAGCAGCGAGTGGCAGGAGGTGCCACAAAACACAAATGCCACCAACATAAGTGACACAAATCGTCAATTGACTTCACACCTGACCTGGGGACCGTATTGGCAGCAATGTGCACAATAGAGGCACTCTGGTGGCGGGGGCAACGACCTTCAGGCGCGGAATAGGTGGCGCACCGTGCTGTCGTCCTGTCGTCCCATAGAGAGGGCTGTTATCCCACAGAGAGACGCTCACAGCCCGTCGAACGCCCTGCTAACAGTCAGATGTGCGCCGGCGGCCTGTGACGTTGATCAGTTGTTGGAGCCCCCACAGCGGAGCTGTGGGGTCGTCTCATGGTCACCCTACCACTCGCCCCATTGCCAAGGCATACAGAGCATGTGCAAGCCTAGTGCCCAGTGATCTGGAGGTGGCCGCCTGGGAGCAATGACGGTTTCTGCATACTCCCGAGCTGAGCTGCGCCCGGCAAAGGACGGCGTCGGATCTGGAGCGGACCCTGTCCCGCTGCTCTCCAACCCCGCTCCGAGCTCGATTGTCTGACCCTGACCTCCGCACTGCCTCGGGCGGGGTCGCAAGTGGCGCTCAAAGACTTCAACAAGGAGGGCGCACTTCGGCTGTGTCGCCTGTTTGGTTCGGTCGTGCCATGCTGACCCACGCCGTACCCACTTCATGCGGGCGTTGGAGGCATGTGTATGTAAGCTTATCTCGATCTAGCCGTGGCCCTTTGGAAGCAATCGCGGTGCCTACTGTTGCCTTCTGACAACTCGCGCTGCCGATCTGCGCTCGGCGAAGTATCAGGGTCAGAGATGGAGCGGACCTTGTCGGCGCTCGCTGGCCCCACTCTGTATGGCCAAGCCTGTAAGAACTGGGGTGGCAGCGAAGGGAGGGTGTGACCGAGGCGGGAAGGTCTGCACGAGGTTGGGATTCCCGCGACCTCTGACGCGCCGTTGTGCCCGTGCTTCAACAGACGAACGCCCTCGCCCCGCCGCTTTCACCGGAAAGTCTGTGTGCAGCTGCCCCAGTTGCATCTTATCTAGGGTCAAGCCGGATATCGCGCAACCCTTGCCTCCGCGCCGCCCAAATCACGGATCCTACATTGTCGCTCAGACGACGCTGGTGGCTCCGTGGGAGCTGTACCTGCAGCCACCGCCGTCATCGTGAGAAAGAGCGCGTTTGCGAAGTGAGTCTCGCCTGGAGAAGCATTGGACGTCGCACAGGCCGTTCCAAGCGTTCGCTTCCTCTCCCGGCTTTAGCCGACCGAACCTTCGAACGGCTACAGATTCATCTCAGGTACAGACTAGGTACAGGTACAAGCATACCACAGTGCGGCGGCCGGGTACAACGGAGGAGGGCGCGTCTGGGGTGCTCGGTGGCTACGGGCTTCTGCGCATCAAGCGCTACAACGAGTCGAGTCATGAGGGTCGTGATGGGGCTGGGCGAGTGGCGACAGTGATGGAGGGCTTAGTACCCTGGGTACTTGATGCGGCCGTCGAGCTCGAAGCGGACGCGCTTCGGGGCGGGCGGCGGCTTGGACTTGGGTGGCGAGAGGCTTAGGCGCGACATGTGGCGCATGATCTTTGCGCGCTCGTACGCGTTGTGCTGTATCTGGAGCGAGTCACGTGGTCTGTGGCGGCTCTCGCGCTGGCGCTCCTCGCGCGAGTCGCGGGGCGAGAGGCTGCGCGCGACGTCGTACGCGTCGTCGGGGTGGAGGCTCTCGCGCTGCTGGCGGGTGGCGTCGGAGCGGGGGATGTTGATGGGCGCCGACGCGGGCTGCGAGAAGGAGCGAGAGCGAGAGTGAGAGCGCGAGCTAGAGCGAGAGTCGGAGCGCTCGTTTCGGTCGCTACGGCCGCGACGATCGTTCGAGAAGGTGCCCTGGTAGTGGGTGCGGACGTTGACGACCGCGCCAGTGGACGATGACGAGTACGAGCTGAAGGAGCTGTCGAGGGCGAAGTAGTCCTTTGGGGGGCGGGTTACGCGGGAGGTGCCCACAACGCTGCCGTGCTCGGCCACGACGCTGTGGGAGCGCATCATCTTCTTGAGGGTGCTCGAGGCGCAGGGCTGGCAGGCGCAGCGCACGCCGTTGTGCTCGGCCAGCGCGCTGGCGGTGAGGGGGACGACCATCTTGGGGCTCGGGAGCGGGCTGTCGGTCGGGGTGGGGCTGAGCCAGGAGCTCTGCGGCCAGGAGCCGGGGGGCTTGTAGGTCGGAAGCGGGGAGTGGAGAGGTGCCGGTCTGGGCGGAGGAGTGGGTGGCGCGGTGCTTGGTAAGTAGTAGTGAGATTGGGAGAATGATGAAGTGGATGAGCGACTGGCAGAGTGGCTGCTGTGGTTGTAGGAGTGGGTGTTGTATCGGAGTGGTCCGTGCGCGAGAAGTTGTATGGCCATCGACGAGGCTTGTTGTTTGGGGAGGCGAGCAGGCGACGGGGTAAGCCGATGCGAGCTTTATGACCTCGAGCGTTGGATTGTTGATGGATCAGCCGCCTGCAATGGTTGTTTCGGGCTGATGCACCCCAGCACAGTATCCTGTATCTCTGTATCAGTGCATAGAGCTAGAGCTATGACGTAGCTTCACAATGTTTTCATAGCAACCGGGGCTTGTACGCTCTTCACCGACTGGTCGCTCTGGCCGATCTTGCTCATCCTGATCTACATCCTTCCATTGCCGACTCGATGCGCGCTCGGACCTTTACCAGGGCCCACGGGCAACGCTGACGCAGTCTTCTGTGCGCGAGCCTGAGGCCTGAAGATCTCCCGGGGCCCGAGTGCAGGTGGCGAATGCCAAGACCCAAGGGGCAGACGCAGTAAGGCCTGGCTCTCCAATCTGTGCTTGGTGACTGGTGATCCATGTGATCTCCGTTCCACCCGGGGGGCACGCAGAATGTGGGTGTGGCGAGGGCGGCTTCTGGTGAGTGAAAGTGTCGAGCGTGGGGAGTGTTCAGTGTGGTGTGTCACGAGTGACAGATGGGCGGTGAATTTTTCGAGCCAGCGCCACAACGTGTCCAGTCCAAGTCTCCGTGCAACCCAGCCAAGCTACGTCAGCAACGACCCGGCGTCCGGTTGACGGCAACATAGCAGCCGGGGGCGGTGGGACAAGGTCACCAGGACCGTGCATAGCCGTCGCCCTCCTGAGAGGCAGCAGGGTTGGAATGGGGCGACGGTGCGCCAGGCATCAGGCACATGCCTTGGCACGCAGCGCGCATCACTCTGGGGATCCGGGCCTTGGTGTCGGACTTGTCGGGGACTTCACTTGTCCTCTCAGCGTGACCATTCACGCTAAATCGAGCGGCTTGAGCCACACAAGGGCGCGAATTCGCACCCAGGGCCCAGCCCAGCGCGAGTCCTTCGATCCATCGTGGTCGAGGAGGACTACGTCAGAGGCGCGTTGACTGCGCTGCAGACTGCCATCACTGCGCGGTCATGACACCGCGTCGCGCGGATCACGATCTACCAATCTACCGCAGTCTACTACGCTGCACGCTGGGATGGCAAATCCTGATCGCCAGACCTCACGAGATGACTGCTGTGTCAGTGATCAGTGCCATGTAGTGCGCACGTTCCACAATAGGTGTGAGAAACCACTGTGTACCTTGGGTGTGGGGATGTGTGATGGGAGCGCTGCAGGCTGCGGGCGTCGCAGGCCAGACCGAGGGCCCGCACTCAACGTCCTGTCCACAGCGTGCTGCACCGCACACAGCCGACTGATGATCGGCTGCGCATCATCTCGGCCCCTCCAGCCATGATCTACAACAGCCTAGGCAGCTTAGCTCAGGCTGCAGCAGGAAACAGGATACACGCCAAACAGCTGCGCATCCTTGTCTCTGCACGGCATGTCTTGGCGTGACCGCCTTGGATAAGACACTGAGTGGGGTGGTCCTAGCTCGCCCCCCAAAAATAATGGATGATCGCCACCTCGTACGAACAACTGTGTGTTAAGGTGCCGTGACCCGACAATGGTGCGGTCCCGCAGCGCCGTCACGGCGTGCTGGAACAGTCTCGGCGTCCGAGGCGGTGCTCGGTCTCGGTGTCACTCTCAACCGACATTGCGCCGAGTTTTCGAATAATTTTCGAGGCCCGAGCGCCAGCGTCCGAGCGTCGGAGTCGGGGATCTCCACATCTGTGCATACGGGGCGCAATCCCGCCGAGAACACTCCCCGGCTGCCCCACAGCAGAACAGGCGCGTAAGCCGGCGCATGGGGATTATGATACCATAAGGAATTACTTTGTTGGGGATGGGTGATGGGAGGGGCATTGTGCGGAGTGTCCTGCGGCCCCGCGAGAGCGGTCTGTGCGGTCTGTGCGACGAAGAGGTTTAACCGAGGCGCTGCGAGTCGGCCCCTGCTCGCAGTGCCGGCCCGCCAGCACCGGAGTGCTCCGCCCTGGGGCTTAGGGATTGGCGACCCTTTGAGCCACGCTGGGGAGATGCCAACTTCCCGCTTGCCTGGTGGCGACGTGAGGGTCCCACAAAGGGGCTCAGTCCCAGTGCCAGGTCGGCATCTCCTTGAACACGGTGAGCGCCTCTTGGAGCGGGGAATTGGAGAGGTCGACAAGGACGACTTTCTTGTGCGAGCCCGGGCACGCGATCTCGGGCGGACGGAGGGCCACGACGGACCGGCCGGTGCCGCTGGGCGGAGGGCTCTCTGTGGCGCCCCCGTCGCGGGAGATCGTCCCTTCCGTTCTCGTATCAGGGAGCACCGGGTGGCACTCGCTGCACGACGGCATGCTGCATCGTTTGCTCGCGCGGTAGTAGTCGCACGCGGGGGGTGGTTCGGGGGAGGTGGGCATGGCTGGAAGTCTCGGCGACGGGCCACGTTGTTGGGAGGTGGCGAGGATGCAGAGGGGTGGGTTGCGGATCTCGAGATGTTGTGAATCTCGATATGTGACACCGCCCCAGTGGCAGGGGCTGAAACGAAGCTCGAGCCCAGCCTAGCGGCCTCGAGCCCCGTCGCAGCCCAGCCTGTAAATGCAATGAGTCAAGCGCCCTTTGGCTTCAGTGTAGTGCCACTGTTCTGGGATCTGAGACAGTCATACTCAGTAGTGACTCAGTCAGTGTGGCGCGACTGGTGCCCGATGAGACTCTGTGGTCGGCGCCTCCCTTGCCAAGATAGATACAGTGCATACTATCACGCCTTGCCCTCCAGCTGGTCTGCCCGGAGCATCAGCCTCTGCGCCTGCTCCGGGTCGATGGGGCACCCGTCCTCTCCCGTGGCGTGCATCGTGGCGAGGATGCGCGCAGCCCGCGCACTCCCCTTGCTCACGGCGTGGTAGTAGAGTTGGAACCCCTTCTCATGGTCGATGGGCACGCCAAGCATGCCTGTGAAGTAGAACCCGCCGAGGTTGGCGATGGAGCGGTGGTGCCCGAGGTCTGCGGCGTCGGCGATGTGCATGAGCGCGGCGTGCGGGTCGGGCGGCCCAGTGAACCCGTTGACATCGAAGAGGTAGAGCTCGAAGTGGGCCTCGCCACTGCCCAACTCGGCCGCCTTGTCAAAGTACTCGCGCGCCCGCTTCAGCTGGTTGACGTCGCGCAGGTCGTACGCGCACATCATACCGAGCTGGTACCACACCTTGCCCTGGTTGACACGGCCCGCGATGGCTGCGAGGCGGGCAAACGCGTCGGCACTCGCGGCAGCCGCCCTGGGCCCGAGGTGGTGGACGGCGCGGTCCGCCGCCTCCCGCGATGCAGGCGGCACCTCGCCAGAGTCGAGCGCCGCAATTCGGTGCTCGAACACGACGTGCGAATGCACCAAACTGGCGTAGCGGTAGATCGAGTCGTCGTCGCCCGCGTGCGCGCCGGCGCGGGCGAGGGCGTGCGCCCTGTCGGGGTCGGGGCCCCGGGCAGTCGAGTCCGAGACCCACCTGCGTCCCGGCTTGATGTTCATGCTCAGCGCCGACGCCAGGCCCAGGCACTTTGGGTGCTGCGCAGCAATGTGCGGCTCGAGGAGCTTGTGCAGGTCGCGCGTCGCGCCGTCCCACACGGGCATGTCCTCGACGACGAGGTCCTCGAATTCGGTCATCAACTTGACGATGAGGTCGGGATCGTTCGCATACTCCCCCGCTCGGCCAGTGATGATCTGCACGACAGCAGCGTGTACGCGCGCCATCCGCCTCTCGGGGGTCGGGCAGCCCGGTAGCGGGAAGCCACCGTTCATCGCCCGGCCCTGTCGGTCGATGTCGCGTGCGACGAGGAATGTCATCACGGGGTTGTCGCTCTCCGAGGGCGGGTTGGAGGCGGGGTCAGGGGATGAGGAGGAGTCCTTTGCCCGTTTGATGAAGCGGCGGAAGAATGGTTTGCCCATGGTGAGGAAGTTGCGGAGAAGCGAGCACGTCAGTGAGACGTAGGTCAAATATATGTATATATGAAGTACGGGGTAAGAGGTAGAGTACAGGGGGTGCAGGCTCGCTCCGCGTCCCAGGCACACTGGTCTGGAACCTCCAGGAGTCAAGTCGAGCACGTCGAACGCGTCGCGTGCAACCTCATGACGTGAGCAGGATGCACGCCTTCCCAACAAGCTGTGAACCTGGAGGGTGACATGACACGCTTAATGCCATCTACCCTCGGGTGCAGAATGTGGATCCTGAACCTTGATTACGACTACCACCGAGCTTGGTGTGCGCACCACATATCGAAACTTGAAACAAGCTTCTTTCCCCGTCACATTCAGGATGCTGGCTCTTCCCGTCCTATTCATGGCCAGCCTAGAGGACCTCCAACAGCCAACACGCTCGCAGTCGCGCAGTCCCCTCACAACCTAAAAGCCACGGCTGACGACGGGGGATGTGTTCCTAGGCATGGCTACATGGTAGCGGAAAATCAGAGCCGAGTAGTGCAACGAGTGCACTACCAGAGGTGGGCTCCGCAGTGCTGGCACTTATACCCATGGGAGTACTTCATGGGCTGGCAGGGGCCTGCGTAAGCGCGCGTCACATGGGTCCTCACGGTGGTAGTTGAGGGCCGGGCACAGGGTCAGCATGGGGCTGGAGGCAGTGGTGGGAGCTGGGGTGGAGGAGGGCATGATGGCGGTGGTGGTTCTGAGGCAGGCGGAGCGCAGAGGTTTTATACCCAGCCACACCCCTCGAGCCAAGCCCGATACTTCTGCGGGGCGAAGCGCATGTTGGCTTCGCGGCGTCGAGCTCCGTCAAGTGGTTGGTCGCTGCGGTGGAGGAGGGCCGCACGGGCGGTGGGCCCCAGCTGACATGGGCCGCAGCTCCATGTATTGGCCTCGTGCCTCTGCAGGAGCCTGCCGCACTGCTTGGCTTGCCCTCGAGAACCCAGGCATATGCTCGCAGGCACAATCCCAATCACCGCGATTGGTTGGTACGCAGCTCTGACCTTGACAGCGCTGATAAGCGACGGTGCGCGATCGGTCGACAGTGGCCCATATACCCTCGTTCCTGCTAGTTACTGTCACTCTCTCTCTCATTCTTCACATCTCACCACCTCTTCCCCAACCGCCACCATGTCGACTCCTCGGCAACGCACTGCCGCTGCTCTCAGAGGGCGCAATCGCAGGAACCGTGCGCCCGAAAACAGCGGGCAGCCTCCGGTGGCGCGCGACCCCCAAACCGCCGAGATTGGCTGCCCCCGCTGTGGCAACCCCAGTGGAGCTCTAGTCCAGCGTCCGGCCCTCGCGTGCATGGCTGGCCATATCACAGCCATCGATATTGCCCTGACGGCCTTCCCAAACATCATGGGCTTGCCCACAGCGCCCTTCCCAGGCGCTTTCTGCATCGCCGCAACGCGGTTTGTGGGGCGGGGTGTCTCGCGTCTCACAGGCGAGGAGTTGGACGTCTGCCCATGCCTGAACTGTCTGAAGAGGCGGTTGAGGAACCTTCAGAGCCTTCGGGGGGCGGTAGCGGTCAACTGTGACTGTGGACAGCTGGCGCAGGACGAGGCGGCCACCCCGGCAGCCTGGGTCCCTCAGAGTCAGGCTCCCGTCCAGTCTCGCGCCGCCCGGTCTCTCAACCAGGCCCCTGAAGTCCACTCTCCCAACCAGGCCCTTGCAACCCAGTCTCCCAGCCAGTGGCGCCCAATTCAGCCTCCGGCCCCGTCGGGTTCAAACCAACTCCCCAACCCCTATGGTGTCAACCGCAAGAAGGTTGTCCGCTTCAACGAGCTCGACTCTGTCGGTAACTTGACGTGAGTGGTACCTGCAGGCAGCTTACCGCAGGAAGCAGTGAGGAGCGCTGTGGGTATCGTCGCTCCGGCAAGGATTGGAGGGAACTGGATGCAGGGTGAGGCTAAGGAGGTTGGATGTATTGTATGGCCAGTGTCAACGCGTAGATGTGGAACGGTAAAGGAGGCAGGACATGCATCAGGAGGCAATGGGGGCTGGGGGCGGTGGCGGACTCTGTGAGCTGGGATAGTGGCTGTCGTGGTGCGGGCTGTCTAGAGATGAGGCCGACAAGGTCGTTGAGTCGGACACTTCATCTAGTGGCGAAGATCCATCCTTGTAAGTTTCGTTGATGTCGCCATCCAACTACCTTCCTACAGTCAACGCAAGGTCTTCTATGGCCCGACGGTGATTTGGCCGCCCTATGCTTCCGCGCCACGTCTTCCTTTCTTATCTTCCTCCTCCGTGCAGGCCGTGCAATACCAGGAACAGACCCCCAAGCTGGCCCGTGTGCAATGTGCAAGTGGTCGACTGTGGTCGCCGGCCACGTCTTGCTCTTAACACCATCACGCCTCATTCGTTCACTCGTTCACCACACATCCCCCAACCATCACCATGTCGGGCTCACCAACTGTGCTCTTATGCCCATGCCCAGGGTGCGAATGGTATCGGACGCACGGTAGCCCTCCCATGGTCATCGGGTTTCACCACGCCGTCGTCCTCCCCATCGGCCCCTTCCTCGCGGTGCCGGCTGGCCCAGAGTTTGGTAGCCGACACTCGGCGAACGAATGGCCGAATGTGTACAACCCGGACAGTAACGGGCCCATGCCGGCCCACTTGGTTCCTCAGATTGAGCCATACACAGTCCCCACTCCCTCCCCGCCTCGCCAGCCCACCCCAGCTCAGACTCCAACCCCACCTCGTCCTGTCCAGACTCCGACCCCGCCCCGCCCAATCCAGACTCCCTCCCGGCCTCGTGCACCCGATGATCCCTATTCTCTCCACCCAGACACGGTTCTCTCCTCGAACCGGACATCCCTGGACCGGTATCCTGCCTTCGAAACCACGTTTCGCCCATCGACCCGCCCCCTTGCGGCTCAGCCCCGCCCAGTCCAGCCTCCAGCCCAGCCTCCCAACCCGTTGGGTGTCAAGCGCAAGAAGTCAGTTCGCTTCAACAGGCACGACTCGCTCGGCAACGTGACGTGAGTGGCACTTCCAGGCCAGCTTACCGAAGCAAACCATGATACACCGGCGGCCTTATCCCAATGGGTCAGGCCTGGGCAGGAGACGGAAGGTTGTGAGGTGTAATGAATCGTAAATGATTGCGGAAGCAACACTGCAGATGCCAATATACCCGGCTCGTGCTGCGCACGGTCCTCCAAAGGGGGCATGACGCTCTTGACTCACTCTCGCGCTTCAAACCCTTCAGTATGCATGCTCATCCGAGTTTTACGCGCATTTTCGAGTGGATGTTATGGAGGTCCGTGGAGGCGAGCATCGCCGGTGGACTCCGGTGCTCGGACGAGGGGCGTCATCAGGGACCGGATGTCTGGCCACTTCGCACTGCCTCCTGGTTGCTGTGACTCTCAGCTCCGCGGACACATCCCGATACCTGTTCGGCCCAGCTATGCATGATACAACATCTCCCATTCTAAAATCGACTCTCCCCTAATCGTGAACCATGGCCGCATACTGTTCCTCATCTGTACCACGACGCCGCCAATCTGTGCGTCACTTATGCCCCCTAGCTCCACCCCTTCGCCCAGCGCCAGACTCGGTGTCAATGGCCCTGCATGCCCGGAGGTCACGCCTTGGGCCAGCCCCAGAAGTTGTTGATATTGAAGGGAGCCAGCTGCTTCTCGCTGAAGGCCTTGGCCTCGGCGGTGTGCCCGAGATCGCGGTAGTAGCGAGCAAGGTCGGCCCAGTAGCGGGTCCACTCGTCGTCCTTGCCCTCGTGGACCTTGGCAAGAATCGCCTCGTAGTTCGCCTTTGCGAGCTTCGCGTCGTTGGCAGCAGCCTCGCTCTTGAGCTTGGCGGCGAGAGCGTCAGCCGCCATCTTGGCAGGGTCGGGTCTGATCCACGAGCAGAAGCTGGGCGCCACATACATGGGCGCAGTGCTGTGGTGGTGGGTGGTCGTGTGCGTCGTGACGGGGACGAGGGCCGGGATGGAGATCGACGCAGGCGCCGGAGCTGGGATGGGGTGGCACGGGATCGGCATGAGAACTGCCGCGGGGGCCGGTGCCGCGGCCGCGTCGATCACCCACTGCTGCCGGCCGCCGGAGTTTTCGTAGCGCATGTTGGCGAAGCCGCCGCTGCCCGCCTCGTGGGTGTGCACGACGCGTCCGCCGCACGTGCGGTCCTCGTGCGCACGGAAGTGGTGGCCTGCACCACCGTGGTACGCCCAGTTGGTGTGCGCGCCGTTGCTGCTCACCCAGACGGTGGTGCAAGCGGGGAGACCGCAGCACGAGATGCCGGGGCACATGGGGCAGAGGCCTCGGTGGATGTGGTCGCTGAGCGGTGAGACGCTGGGAGGTGGGCCGCGTGTGGAGGCGAGGAAGCTTCTGGGAGGGAGTGGGAGGAGGAGCGTGGGAGATGCGTACAAGCTCACAGCTTGCTGTCAGAGGGCGGGGTAGGGACGACTGGCAAGCAGCGACAATGAGCTTGATGAGGGGGACTGTCCAAGTCGCTGTGAGTCGCCTGGAATGGGACGCGAAGCGCTGGCCGAGGAGGATTGTCCGTGCAGTGAGAAGCTTTGGAGGTTGAAGCTTGAAGAGGGTGAGTTTGCGAGAAGAAAGAGGAAGAAGAGAAAGCGAAAAGTGATGAGACAGGTGTTCTATAGTGGCCACACGTCACTCAAACCACCATCTCGACTCGCCACCCTCGGCCCCGGCCATGCTACACCGCACGCTGTGTGAGCCATCGCCTCGTCACCGTTATCACCTCACCTTTCACACCCTCCCTCTCCGCCTGCCATGGGCCCAGCTGGGCCAAACGGGTGACGCGGTGGCGCGGGAGGCGAGCGCACGGACACTTACCGCTGGGGTCATGACCGATGCCCCGGCGGCTGACCTGCAGACTGATCAGGCCCTCTGTGCGTGGGCCCAGGGCAGGGAACTGAGAACAATGGCGAGTGTGAGGGATGATCCTGATGTTGATCCAAGCGGTACCGAGCCGGGGGCGTCGAGGGGTGGTGCGAGGGTGAGAGAGAGGGGACGCGGTGCAGCGAAAGACGTCCTTTGGGTGGCGAGTGGAGGGGCGACCGACACCGTCAGCAACTCACACGCCGCTCACCACTCATGCCAAACACTCGTGCCAGAGCGCGGGCCCAGTCCAGATTGACTACTACTACCTTGCATACCTTGAACATCACTCTACCACTCTCTTCCGTTTCTGTGCCGCTACAAGCGTCCCCACCCACTCGCTGTGTGTTGTCTCAGATCAGCACGACCGACAAAGCCGATACGCCTCCACCCCAGCCGCACTCTTAGCCTCCCACCACACTAGACCCCGGCTGGCCCCCGTCTGCAAAGCGCACCTTGCGCGGGCGGAAGGCAGCAGCCACACTGTCGAGGAGGCGGCCAGGCGAACGGTCGCGGCGGCGCGGACGCGCAGGCTCGGGCAGGGCGTAAATCTTGGGCGAGGGAGGCACCGGCGGCGGCTGCTGGGGCGCCGCGTAGACCTTGGGCGGCACGGGAAGGCCGTGCTCCGCGTAGAACACAGGCTGTGCCTGGTACGCTGGGGCCGGTGGCGTGGGTGCGGGGCTGCGCCATCCCATGTTCGGGATGTTGGGTGCGAGCTTGCGGACATAGTCGCCCCAGCTGCTCTGGCGGCGGAATGCGGGGCGCACGGGCTCGACGAACGTGTGCCCCGTCTGGTCGTAGAAGTATCCCGGCGGCGGACTGTGCGGTACGGGCGGGGAGAGAGGCGGCGTCGCCCCGGGCGGGGGGAGGCCAGGGACGAGACCGCGCACCCAGCGGAGGGTGAGGCGGGCGCGGTGGCGCGTCTCGGCCTCCTCGTCGGCGCGGGTGGCCTCGACGTCGGTACGGGTCGCCTCGCGGGTCGACGCTTCTCCCCGAGTCGAGCGGGCGCGCGAAGACTCAGCGTTCATGCACGGCGAGCGAGGGGCGCGGTTGTGGCGCGTGTGCCGAGAGCCCAGCGGGGAACCAGGATGAGCCGTGATCGAGTGGGTGTCCAACGGCGGCTCGGTGCGGCCGCGGCGCTGAGGCTGGGGCTGGAGCTGCTCCGATTCGTTTTCGCGGGGCGAGCGCTCGGAGCGCTCGGAGCGGCGGGGGCGGTCGCCGCGGGCCCCTCGCTCACGCTGGCTGCGCTCACGGGGTTCGTTCTCGTCGCGGTCGCGGTCGCGGTGCCGAAGCTCGTAGTCGCCCGAGTGGCGCTCGCGGAAGCTGCTGGGGCGCTCGGCCGAGCGCCAATCTCCCGAGTGACGCCTGTACTCGCCCGACGTGCGCTCCTCGATCACAGGAAGAAGCAGGCCGACGCCGTCGAACGCAAGGGGCACAGTGACGGGGACGTACACCTGCATTGTGGGCGAGGACCCACGGGGCGGCCAGTCGGGGTAGTGCGCCGGGTATGCGGGGTAGGGGTAGACGTAGGGGTAGGACATGGCCGGTGGCGTGGGACATGATCGGGGCCACGGGCAGCTCTTATACTCTGCGGGACGGTCTTGCTTGGCGCCGAGGGTCCCGCAGCACCCGCGGCGCGAGTGGTGTGTGTTTGTGGCGTAAGTGGGACGGGGAGCATGTACCGGCCGCGCCGGATACAGCGCGAGCCTGCTTTGTGATCAGTGAATGCCCGAGCTGCGGGCTTTGGAATGCGCCGTGGACGCTGCTGCTTCGGTGGCGCATGACGCGCGGCGGTCGTCAGTGGCTTGGCGTCAATCATCGCCTTCGCTAACTCGCTGCGCGGTCTTGCGCGCGTCTGCACGTGCAGCGCACGTGCAAGAGCGTCTAGAACCAAGATACATCGCGCGTCTCTATTGCTGGCTCAGCTCTCCGAGCCCGGAGATCTCCTCAAATGTGTGGTCGGCGTGTGGGGGCGATTCGCTCTCCCACCGATAAGCGCGTGTGGCTGCCTCACGCCACCTTGTACGTCTGCACGGTGTAGCCCTCGGGCTTGTCGCCGAGCGCGTAGTGGATCTCGACGTCGAGCTCGCGCGAGTTGTCGGCCGACTTGCGGCAGAAGAAGCGGCCCGACACGCGCTGGCCCGGCGCAAGCGTGAACGGCTTGCGGAGGAGGAACGACACCTGCTTCCAGTGAGTCGGCTTGCCCCGCGGCCCGGTGGTGAAGGACACGGCGTTGGCCTCAGCGTTGTTGAGCGGCGCCACCTCGCTCTCGTACATGTTGTCTGCGAACTCGTGAATGTGAACGGGGTGAGACAGGGGAACGTGGCCCTCGATCCCTGGGATGGGGCTGAAGAACGTGTCAAAGTGCGTGAGGAACGCGCGCACCGTCTCCTCCTTGTTCGAGGTCGAGACGAGCTCAAAGTCGGCGTGAAAGTCGAGGCTCTT
The DNA here is from genome assembly GCA_023630115.1 of Cutaneotrichosporon sp. PK4640. Classification (NCBI taxonomy): domain Eukaryota; kingdom Fungi; phylum Basidiomycota; class Tremellomycetes; order Trichosporonales; family Trichosporonaceae; genus Cutaneotrichosporon; species Cutaneotrichosporon sp. PK4640. Next base: position 36,829 of record JAMALN010000241.1, read on the forward strand.
GGGCGTCGCGTCGTGGCTGTTGATGTCCCGCACCACCGCCTCGGACGACACGACCTCCTCGCGGTCGACAAAGTCAATAACACCATCCGGGTAGTACACGCCGTTCATGGCGCTGCTCATGTTGTAGCCGTACACGTTGTCCCAGAAGTCGATGCGCTCGCGGAACACGCGGTCGCCCGTGATTGCGCTGATCACCAGGCGCGTTTGGGACGGCGCCATCAAGCCCCCGGGTGCGAGGAAGCGGTCGCGCGCCACGAGCACCGAGTCGAGCATGCTCTCGTACAGCAGCATGTACCCCATCCACTCGGAGATGATCACGTCGACCGTCTTGACCGGCAGGGAGATGTCCTCGACCTTGCCCTTGATCACGCTGTTGTCAGCTACCCCGATATGGAGTGAGCTCACGTAATGACGTCGGAGAGCCCGTTCTGCTGGATGTTCTCACGCGTCTTGGACGCGAGGTTGGACGCCTCGATCGCGTACACGTGCTTGGCACCCGCCCTGGCCGCAAACACTGGGGTCAGCTTGCGCCCTCCCGTACACCCAGCGACTCACTCGAGAGGATGCCTGTTCCCGCACCGACATCGAGCACAATCTTGTCCTTGAAGGCGGCGGGGTTGCTGAGGATGAAGCGCGCGTACGACACCGTCCGCGTCGTGTCCTTGAGCATGATCTCGTGGATCTCGTTGTGGGTGTACGAGTCGAAGTAGTGGGTGTCATCGTCGCGCTTCTTGCCCTTGCCCTCCTCCTGGACACTGCGCTCGACGATGCCCTTCAGGAGCTCGACCTCCTTGCGGAGGCGCGCAATCTCAGCGGCTGCGGCACCGCCAACCTCCTCCTTGCCCTCATTCTGCTCCTCCTCATCGTCGGACCACTCGTCGTCGTCGAGCTGCAGCAGCGGGTCGTCCGGCACTACGGGGATGAGCAGCTGGTCGTCATTCAACCGCTCGTCACCGGCCTCGATCTTCGCCACCTCCGCCGCAGCCAACCCGTCCCGCCGAATCAGGTTGATCAGCCGCATGCGCCCGTACAGGTCGAGGCCGAGCTTGGTCGCCGTCGCCATCAGGTCGAACCCCTCCTCCTTGGCAGCGGCCAAGGCCGCCTCAGGCGAGGGGTACACAGTCTCGCCGAAGAGCGCGCGCGTGTGCCGCGCGTCGCCGAGGGACGAAGCCCAGTCGGACGCACCGTCGTCCGAGTCCGATGCCGAGCCGTCGCTGGGCGGGGGCAGGTGGGCGGGGATGGTGAAGGACATGGTTGTTGTGGTTGGTAGAGACCGGATCAGAGGGGCCGAAATGACTTCACACCACCCAGAAAGTTTGTGGTGGAGGGCGTGCCTGAAGTGGAGGTTGGGGAGAGAGGGATTACAGGAGGCTTGAATAAATACGGTGACAGTGGGTGGGCCCCGCACTTCGGAGAGCCACTTCCCCACTCGCGATGCTGCCTGTGATCTGTCGTTTGCATCTCTTCCCACGCCACTGATGGAACTCGTCCTCGTCCTTGCGGGCAGCTCGGCAACCGTCTTCGAGAACTCTCTGCGGAAACATCTCAACGGCCTAGTGCTTCGCGCGACCTCGTGCAAGCGGTCAACCATGGCATCGACATATCTCCGCCTCGGCTCCGGTAGCAGTCGCTTCGCGAAGGATCGCGTCGGCTGCATTCCTCCAGACAACACCTCCCTCCGCTTCTCTTATCTCCTCATCTCGCCCATTGTCTGCACCCACCGCCGCTGACGATGGGGCGGCCGCCCACGCATGCGCCCGGCCTGGTGCCGCGAGCACGTTCACAGCGCCAACCCAAAGTCGCCGCTCATCGTCGTACTGAATCGCACTTACCCAGATGATCCTGCCCCTCGTGATCGCGCTGCCCCTAGTGGCAGCGGTGACTGTTCCCGCCCACTCGCCGATGCTGGACTTCTGGCCGCCCACGGCGTGGTCCCTTGCCAGCACCGGATCGGGCAACCGCTCCGTTGCGTCGGCCAACTCGTCCACTCCCGTCGGAGTCGCGTTCGCGTTCGTAGGATCCAACTTCACCGTCGAGGCGATGTGGTATGCACAGCAAGCCGATGTGAACGTTACCGTCGACGGCGAGGCGCTGCCAATCGACCTCGCCATGCCGCTGGATGGCGCGCTGGCGCCTGGCGCGCACGCCGTGAATGTTAGCGTCGTGGGCGCCGTGCGTGTTATGGGTGTAGCGTGGGATGGACCGTGAGTCATCCGTCGTGCAGACTAACCCAGACACGACCTCACGGAAGTGCCCTTCGCGTTCGATGGGGAGCTCGCGGACGTGAAGGAGATGACCTGGAGTGGAGATTGGTCAAGCGAGCACGGCGGGGGCGGTATGTCCCTACCCGACGGCACTGACTCCAGCACCCAACGAATGGGCAGTCGGGCGTACAAACGCGTCGGTGAGGATCGGCCTGCATGCCAACACGAGCGCCTTCGAGCTGCGTGGTCTTGTCGCCCCCGGCGCCGGGACCTTCACGGTCTCTCTTGACCCGCCCGTCGGCACGCCATTTGTCGGCAACACGGGCTCCGAAGTTACGGATCCCGCAACACTGCTGTACGCCATCGGGCTCGACACAGCAGAGCGGTACAAGGTGGACATCGAGAGTGCGAGTGCGCTTCCCATCCACCTCGGCAGCTGGAGCTATGCGGTCGATTGGTGAGTGCTGTGACGACGGAGCTTACGCAGCAACGGAGCGTGTATCGATGAAGTACCCGTTCGACCCCGTACGCGCTCGTCGAACCGTACCAGTGCGATCGTCGGCGGCGTGCTTGGCGGCGTGTTTGGCCTCGTCGCGATCCTTTCGCTCAGCGCGGTATGCTGGTTTAGCGTCGGCCTCCGTCGCCGGCGCCGGCACCGACGTCGCGTCGACCCGTATCAAGACGACAAGGATGACGCCCATGAACTGGGCCAGGTGGGGGGCAAGAAGTGCGCGGTGCAGCTGGCGAGTGCTGACATTAGGCGGACCAGAGGGACGCGTGCTCCAGCCCCTTCACCCACAACGCCGCGACGAGCGTCCGACGACGCAACCTCCGAGGCAGCCACCTCCCAGCGCGGAGTAGCCAGCCCGGCAGCGTCTCCTTCGACCCTCGTCCCGATAATCACACCGCCCAAGCCTGGATCCCCATCCCCATCACCTATCAAGCCTCAGCAGGAGAGCCCGACCCCGAGCAGCGATCCCGGGATCTCGCCGCTCGCCGCCGAGTACAAGAACCGGTTCCTGGGCCCGTCCGCCACCGGGACCGATCCGAGCACCAACACTCCATCTGGTAGCTCGCACTACCCCTCGGCTGCGAGACGCGTCGAACAGGAGGACGATGCGGGCGCGCTCAGCCCGGTCGCGCCGGACAACGTCGAGGTAGTTCCGCCCTGCTACAACCCCGAGTGGGCGGTGGATCGTGCCACCGTGGGAGGGAGAACGAGTCGCCCTCGGGTGGGCGAGTAACGAGGGTGTTGAGCAGGGACTCGGGCTATGTAAGCCTGACCGGCGTCTGCGCTTGGCTCGCCGCTCACCGAGCTCCGCTGAGCTAGATCAGCAAGGAATGGATCTGCAACATCTTAGATCTGCAGCCTCGCACAACCTCGGCGGTCGGCTGCGTCGCCCCGGCGTGTGTCGGAGATGTGCGCTCGACAGACCGGTGTCCATCTTGTCTCGCATTCTTACGAAACACTGACCTCCCGCTCACCCCACTTACCCCACCCTTTGCCGCGGCTCGCCACGTAACGCACCATGATGACCACGAGGCGTTGAAACTGTTTGACCTGTTGGACATGTGGTGCGTGTGCCGTGCTATTCTGGGCGCTAATATTGACAGACCAACCCGAGACATCCATTTAGTCGCCCAGAATACACTCCCGGCGGCAGGTGAGGCACGCGTGCGCGTGATCACTTCCAAGCCATGGTGCCGCTGCGGGGGCCACACTTGCCCCGCACGCTCGCGCGACCTGCTCCGGGCCGTTGCTTTGCATAAAAGAGGGGCGGCGAGGCCCCGCCACCCCCACAAAACATGACAGAGAAACTCAAGCCTGAGGTGTCGGCGTACGACCGCCGGCGCCCCTCCATCCTCCCCAGCGAGGCGAGCAACCTCATCGAGAACCCGCTGCAGCGCTTCACCCCCGCCGAGCTCAAGGCGGAGGTACGCGACTTCTGCGAGGAGCGCGGCCTGGCAGAGCACGAGGCCATCTTCGTCAAGGGCGCGCTGGTCGCGCGCGACCCGGACGCGTACGAGGCCGTCCCGGACTCGGACCTCTCCCAAGAGGAGAAGGGCGTGCTGCGCCACGAGGCGGCGAACAAGTGGTGGGGCCCGCCGATGCTCTACTTCGCCATCGGCGTGTGCGCGATCGGCGCCGCTACCCAGGGCTGGGACCAGACGGGCTCAAACGGCGCCAACCTTTCCTTCCCGACCGAGTTTGGGATCGGCGCGTCCCTCGGCTCGGACGACCCCAACGCCCGCCGCGATACCTGGCTCGTCGGGCTCGTCAACTCGGCGCCGTATGCCAGTGCCGCGCTGTGTGGCGTGTGGCTCTCCGACCCGCTCAACCACTACTTTGGCCGCCGGGGCGAGATCTTCATCACCGCAATCGTGCTTATCGCGACGCCCATCGCGTCGGGGTTTACGCACACCTGGCAGGAGCTGTTTGTCGTGCGCCTGATCCTCGGGCTCGGGCTCGGCGCCAAAGCTGCCGTAAGTAGCATGCCCCTCGCCTGCTGACACCCAGACTGTGCCGGTCTACGCAGCCGAAATGGCGCCGACGCGCATCCGCGGCGCCCTGACCATGGGCTGGCAGCTGTGGACGTGTCTCGGCATCTTCCTGGGCTTTGCGGCCAACTGTGTCGTGAAGGACGTGGGCCGTATCGCTTGGCGCCTGCAGCTCGGCTCGGCGTTCATCCCCGCCCTCCCGCTCGCGCTCTTCATCTGGTTCTCGCCCGAGAGCCCGCGCTGGCTCATGAAGAAGGGCTACTACCCCAAGGCCTTCCGCTCCTACTGCCGCCTGCGCGCGCACCCGCTCATCGCCGCGCGCGACCTCTACTACTCGCACGTGCTGTACGAGGCCGAGCTGAAGCAGGCGCGCGGCGCAAACTACCTCACGCGCCTCGCGGACTGCTTCCGCGTCCCCCGCATCCGGCGCGCCAACCTCGCCGCCTCGACTGCCATGATCGCACAGCAGATGTGCGGGATCAACAGTGAGTACTTCCTCGGGCCCGCTCACCCAGTCATCTCGTTCTACAGCTCGACCGTGTTCGTCGAGGCGCACATGACCCCCACGCAGGCGCTGTACGCCTCCCTCGGCTTCGGTGCAGTGAGTTGCCCTCTGAACAAGCTGACCCAGCTCAACTTTGTCTTTGCGATCCCCGCCGTCTTCCTCATCGACACGTTCGGCCGCCGCTCCCTCCTCCTCGCCACGTTCCCGCTCATGGCCGTCTTCCTGCTCGCCACCGGGCTCAGCTTCCTCGTCCCCGAGGATCTCGTCAAGCTGCGCCTCGGCCTCGTTGCGACGTGAGACCCCCGCGCAACGCCGCTAATCCAGATTCATCTACCTCTTCACGATCTTCTACTCGGTCGGCGAGGGCCCCGTCGCGTTCATGTACTCGGCCGAGGTGTTCCCCAACGTCCAGCGTGAGCAGGGCATGGCGTGGGCCGTGTGCGTCAACAACTTCTTCGCCGCCATCCTCGGGCTCACGTTCCCGATCATGGAGCTGGCGATGGGCCACATTGGCGCGTTCTGCTTCTACGCGGGCCTCAATGTCGTCGCGTTCATCTGGATCTTCCTCTGGCTCCCCGAGACCAAGTCGCTCAGCCTCGAGGAGCTCGACCAGGTGTTCAACATCTCCACGCGCAAGTTTATCAGCTACCAGTTCTCGACGTGGCTGCCCTGGTTTGTGCGGCGGTACCTGTGCTTCGACCGCAGCGCACACCTCAAGCCGCTCCTCGAGAAGAGCCACCTCGAGAAGGAGAGCCCGAACGGCTCGGATGAAGATGTCCATGTGGAGACGAATATCACGCAGTAGGCGCGGTATGTCCCCGAATGCACGAAAGTCGAGCACTTCGAGTCTGCGGGGCTGTACTGCTCAAACCTATGTCCCTCTCCGACATCCAGCTAGTGGAGGAGTTGGTGCAATGCCGATCCGGATCATGTATTGAGCAGATAGCAGCGACTCGCTCCGGTGACTCCCTCCGGTATTACACAGCAGACATCTGCCAAATACTATCCCACCCACCAGTAAGCATACCAAATCTGGAGCACCATGCATGCCAAATCGCCCTGGCAGCTGGCCATCATGCTCTTGGCGTCTGCCCGCAACGTTCGATGCCCAAGCATGACGTACTGGGGGGATGAAGCGGGGGTCGGGTTGAACCGGGCAGGATACCGCCGGCTCCGGTCTGCTCCATTCCGCACCACTCACCACCTTGTCACCACTCCATCTTGATTTCGAACAGTCGCTCAGCGGGGCCGGCCGCCTCCGCATCTCGCTTTGCGCTTGCCTGTACGCCAGCGCATAACCATGAGTAACCACTGGCATAAATGACGCGCGGCGACTAACCTCCAAGCCCAAGCACAACCACTCACAATGACTTCAACCTCACCCCTCACCCTCAGCCGCACGCTCGCGTTCGGCTGCCTCGCAGGCCTGACGTACGCCGCCGTCGAGACCGCCCGCCTCAACCTCCGCTACCCGCTGCACTACGGCAGCTCGGCGCCGCCGGCCTCCCAGGCGCTGTGGCCTGCCGGCCTCGGCCCAGCGGTCGAGGTACGCGCCCGCACGCGCATCCCGCGTGGAGTGGACCCGCGCGAGACCCTCATCTCCGCCTTCTACTCTACGTGGACGCTGCGCGTCGAGGGCTTCGTCTGCCGCCACTTCGGGGTGGGGTCTGCCATCGACCTGCCGCCCGTCCCGGCAACCACGTTCAAGGCCGCCCCGAAGCCGCTGCCGCACGAGGCGTCCCCGGCACCCTACACGCCCCCGCCGACACCCGCCGGGACGGGGACGCAGACGCCCACCCCCGAGACCCTCCCGGCGGCTTACGCATCGGGCTTGTTCCCCGTGATTGGGCGGTCGGCCGAGAGCACGATGGTGTTCTGGGGCTCGATCAACGACATGGGCGGCGCGCAGCTGCTCACCTGCACCCGCGTGCCGAACACGGATCGGGAGGTGCAGATCTCTTTCGCGTGTGCCGAGACGCCGTTCCTCAAGGAGGGCACTGTCATAGGCTGGATCGGCACCAAGTTCCACCGCATGTACATGCGCTTCCTGCTCGACCGGGCGGCGCAGCGCATGGACCGGTGGGCGCAAGCGGCCGAGGCTCGCTAGTGAGGCCTGGAAGAGATTTGTACTATTGATCCAACCCCGTCTCGAATAGTACTCTGAAATGCTCCTCCATGCACTGTTACCCACGCCCGCGATACACAATGTACATACATGTCGTTATAAGATCTGCTACTTGCCCGTATGGCGACTAGCTTCCGTGACAGTCTCCTTTTACTCGACCTCGCCAGCGCGGAAGGCCTCGACGATGATGCGGTCCTTGTCAACACCACGGGCCTTGAGGCCGCCGACAATGTCGTGCATGAACGGGTCGGGGCCGCAGACGTAGTAGATGGCCTTGTTGTCGCTGAGGGCGAGGAGGTCGGCGTCAAGCTTGTCGACCTGGATCATGCCCTCGTGGGTGTTGGGGCCCGAGGCGGGGCCGTCCGAGTAGTAAGCCTCGGACTTGATGCGGCCGTTCGAGTTGGCGACGAGGGTGTCGACGTGCTGCTTGAAGACGTGGTGGTTCTCTGTCTGGACGCCCTGGATCCACGAGATGTTGGTGTTGGCGCCCTCCTCGACGATCGTGTTGAGCATCGACATGTTGGG
>JAMALN010000242.1:0-44348 GCA_023630115.1 Cutaneotrichosporon sp. PK4640
GGCGATGCGGGCGAGAGTCGAGGGATCCCGGAGATGGAGACGACATTGAGGAGATTGGCGGCCGACCGATGCCGGAGAGACTTGGTCTTTGGCTCGGGCAATGGAGCGACGAGGCGACGAGGCGAGGAGTGCAAGAGCAGAGGGAGGCATGGGCCGCAATGTCCGCAGCCACGGTTTGCAGAGGCCGAAGTCGGGGAGCCCGAGTCATTGGATCATTGGAATGGGCCTGAGGCATGAGAGGATCAGAGGCTGGAGGCATGCTGCAAACATGCTCTCTGTCTGCCATGTCTCTGTGCTCTCTCTGTGCTTTCTCTGCTCTCTCTGCTCTCTCTCTCTGCTCTCCACAATCCTCTTTGCTGCCAGCTGCACTCTACCAGTCCGTCATGTACCGCGCTCATGTGTCCGGCCAGGGTCACCGACCCTGACCCTACACCCCAAGTTGTACCCTGAACTATGTCTAATCCAACCTACTGCTAAACGTCATAATCTCTCGCCTCTCCTTGCATCTCCTCTCGTCAACCCGCTCAACTCTTGACTCTGGCCTCGACCGCACCATTCCGCTGCACGCTTGCTCCCCTCGTGTGCCCCGAGCCCGTGCGGAAACTCCACCCACCTCGACCTGGTCTCATGCACGACAATCCGAACTGTATTGCTCGTCGTCATTATTCTCACACCACACCGGTCCGCAGTTGGATAAGCAAGCACCTGATCTGCAGGCCCAGGCCCACTGCGCCGCTGCGCCCATGCCACGCCTCACAGATCCCCTCCTCTGCTTCACCCCCATGCCCCCCCCGCCCGTGCCACCGTCCATCCTGCGATCCTGCGGCCCTGCAGCGTCAGCCAGAGAACACGGTGCGAGCACAAGGCGTGGGCCGGACGCGGTGCCGGACGGCGGCGGCCGGAAAGACGGCAAGGAAGTAGCCACGGGCACGTGCCGTTCCCAAAAAAAAGTGGCCCGTTCCTGAGCATCAACCTCGGCCCTCGGTCGCCGCGCTCCTCTCCGCACCCATGTCCCTCATGTCCATCTCCGCTAATAAGCCGATGCAGCCGACCCGCCCGAATGCCTCGGTCAGGCGATAGCTGGGAGGTTGCTGGCATCTCCATGCGCTCCGCCCGAGCCCGAAGCAGCCTCGGCGCAGAGTGGGGGGTGCCTCCCCCACCCCCCACTCTGGCCGAGACAGCGTCGCACATCAGCTGCCACTTGGAACTTTACTCGCCACCCGAGGTTTCTCCGTGCATGGCCTCGCGTCTGGTATGCTGGTGAAATGGGCGCTCCCACGCCCACGCCGCTGCGTCAGCGGCAGGCTGGAGATGCATGACGATCCGCGCCCCGCCCATCGCATGCCGCGCCCGCATGCCGCGCTCATCACCGTTCCCACGCAGTGGCATGCCAAGCGTGGCACCTGCAGTTGCTGTTTACGGAGATCGAGTGTGGCGCATCTCACGCCATGTCGGGCTGAGCTGCAGATGTCGCTTCCCACTGTGGAGCGTCAGCTGCCACATCGGCTGGGCGCGGCGATCCTCGTCTAGTCTCTTCTAGTGTTTACTCTATACCGTCACATCTAGTGTGGCTCCATGCCATCACATCTAGTGTCTGCTCCGTGCCATCACAACTGCAGGTTGCACCACCCTCGACGACAATGCGCGTCGACGCGTCGGCGCTAGACTAGACCTCCCGCAAATGTCTCGTTGTTCCGCCCATTCCTCAGACTCGCCAGGCCCAATTCATCTGGCCACCTTTGTTCTCCAAGACATCGGTCAGCGTCGGTCAGCGCCTGGGCCCGGTCTCGGTCGTCCTCATACATGTGTCGTTGCCTCGACAACTATGTCGGCACCGGCGAGCTATCCGCCATGTCGGCATCGCGCCGTTTCCTCGCGACAGCTCGCGCCACCTCGGTCCATCCTCATACTCGTTTCACTCGTCATGATCACTCCGGGCTCGACGATCCGCCGATCCCGACCCGACACATGGCCCAGCTGACACAGCGCGCGATGACAAAGCCCACACACCCTCCGTCCCAGATTGCCGCAGTCGCCTCCGGTTCCCGCGCGGCCGTAGATGACACGCTGATAGCTGACTACTGATTGCGGGAGCCGCGGTAGCAGCCAAACGGAAGCACTGAGACCGAATTCCGAGATTCATCCACGCTAGCGGCGGGCCCGAGGCTCCGCCGCCTGGGGCTGCCAACAATGAGTCGGCGGGCAAGGCGGGCAATGCTGTCCAACTCGATGCATGGCTTCTATCTCTCGCTCACCCCTCGAGCGCCGCCGCGACAATCTCCTCGGCCTCGGCCTTGTGCCACGCGCCCACGCCCGTCGCGGTCGTCGCGCCCGCTGCGCGCCCCGCGTACGTGGCGGGCTCGCTCCCGCGCTCCGAGAGGATGGCGTTCAGGCGCGGCGCGACGAAGCCCCACGCGCCCTGGTTCGCCGGCTCCTCCTGCGCCCACACGACCTGCGTCGAGGGCGGGTGGCGGGCGAGCGCGTCCGCCACCGCCGCGGCGGGGAAGGGGCTCAGCTCCTCCACGCGGATGAGCGCGACGTCGTCGATGCCCTGCGCCTTGGCGGCCTCGAGGAGCGTGTAGTAGTGCTTGCCCGAGCAGAGGACGACGCGCGCCGCATTCTCCGTGCCGTCCGCAATGACCGGCTGGAAGCGCGTGCCCTCGGCCATGTCGGCGAGCGGGGACGCCGCGATCTGCCGTCAGAGTTGTGGGAAGGGTGAGACATACCGGGGCGCGCAGGAGGCCCTTGGGGGACGCGATGACGAGGGGCTTGCGGTAGTTCCGGAGGAGCTGGCGTCGGAGGAGGTGGTACAGCTGCGCGGGGGTCGACGGGTTCGCGACCTGGAGGTTGACGTCGTGCTTGGGGGCCGCGTCGTCGCAGAGCTGGAGGAAGCGCTCGATCTTGCAGCTCGAGTGCTCGGGCCCGGCGCCGTCGTACCCGTGCGGCAGCTGCATCACCAGCCCCGTCTGCTTGAGCCACTTGGTCTGCGAACCGACGAGGAACGTGTCGATCATGCTCTGCGCACCGTTGTGGAAGTCGCCAAACTGCGCCTCCCAGATCGGCAGGAGGCGCGGGTTCGCCCAGCTCATCCCGATCTCAAAGCCCAGCACGGCCATCTCGGACAGGCTCGAGTTGCACAGCTCGAGCTTGCCCGGCGCCTTGAGCGAGTCATTGAGGGGCACATAGCAGCTCTCGTCCTTCTGGTCCACGAACATGGCGTGGCGCTGCGAAAACGTCCCGCGCCCCACGTCCTGGCCCGAGATGCGCACGTCGTTGCCGTCCTCCATCAGCGAGCCAAAGGCCATCGCCTCGGCCGTCGCAAAGTCCACCTTGGACTCGAGGCCCTTGAGGCGCGACGAGATGTGGCGCTTCAGGCGCGAGTGGACGTTCTGGCGTCAGCGGGGTTTGCGTCGCCACTCACAAAGGTCTCGGGCAGCTCGACACTCTTCTTCCCGATCTCGACGAGGCGGTCGACGGGCAGCCCCGTCTCGGGGTCGGGGTTGGCCTCGGCGCTCGCAGGCCACACCAGGTCCTTCCACTTGCCGCGGAGCATCTCGCTCGGCGCCTTGTACCCCGGCACGTTGTCGAGCGCCTTGCCCAGCGTCTCGTTGTACGCAGCGCGCCCGGCGGCGGCGTCGCCCTCGGAGAGCACGTTGGCGGCCTTGAGCCGCTCCTCATACAGCTCGGGCACGCTCTTCCGCGCGCGGATCTTCTCGTACATCAGCGGCTGCGTGTATCCGGGCTCGTCGAGCTCGTTGTGCCCCCACCGCCGGTAGCAGATGAGGTCGATGATAATGTCCTTGCGGAACATGTTGCGGTACTGGAACGCGACGTCGACGGCGCGCACCACGTCCTCGGGGTAGTCGCCGTTGACGTGCAGGATCGGGCAGCCGATCATCTTGCCGACGTCGGACGCGTACATTGCCGAGCGGGAGAATGTGGCAGGGGTCGTGTAGCCAATGTTGTTGTTGACGATCATGTGGATCGTGCCGCCGCTGCCGTAGTGCGGGAGGCCCGAGAGACCGAGCGACTCGGCCACGACGCCCTGGCCGCTGAAGGCCGCATCGCCGTGCAGCTGGACGCAGAGGACGCGGTCTCCGAGCTGGCAGTCGGCGGGGGACTCCTTGAGGAGCTTCATCTGCTTGGCGCGGGTGATGCCGAGCGCGACGGGGTTGACGGCCTGGGGTTAATCGGGGTGTAGTCGCGGCCGCGGCTGAGCGGCCCGGTAGGTGCGGGAAGAGGGTAGAGAGCAGCTCACCTCAAGATGGCTGGGGTTCTGGAGCATCTCGATCTTGACCTTGCTCCCGTCGTAGTCGAGCTCGCGGATGCCGCCCAGGTGGGAGATGACATCGCCGGTCGCGCCGGGCGCAGTGGCCGGGTCAAACTCGGGCTGGCCCTTGATCTTGGAGAAGAGGCCAGTGGCCGAGTACCCGAACAGCTCGGGCTCGGTGAGGAGGTTGAGGCGCCCGCGGTGGGGGAGCGACACGACAATGCTCTGGAGGTTGGCCTTGGCGCCGAGCTCGAAGAGCGTGTCGAGCGCGGGGAGCATGCTCTCGGCGCCCTCGCAACCTGCCGTCAGGTTCTCTGCCTTCCTCCTCCGCCTCATCTCCGCCTCCGCCTTCTCTCCACCCCACCTCTCCCCCACTCTTCCTCTCCCCGCTCCTCTCCTTTCCCCCCCACCTCTCTTCGCCGCTCGCTTCGCCGCTCGCTTCGCCGCGACTTACCATAGCGCTTCAGGTTCGGGAACTTCTTCCCCAGGAACCGGTCAAACTCCTCGCTGCGGCTCAGGAGCTCCCACACGCGCTTGCGGCGCGCATCGCCCAGCGCCTGCGCGGGGTGCGTCTCGACGTGGTGCTGGAACCACAGGCGCTCGTCCTTGCTCGGGCACTGCTGGAACTCGTACCCGATCCGGTCAACATACACGCCCATGAGGTGCTCGGTGATCTCCTTGAGCGAGCGCGACACGTCCGTCCCCTCGCCCGTCTCGGAGCGCGGCACGTCCCCGCTCTGCGGGAGGTGCATGATCCCCTTGAGCGGGTACTTGGCCGCGTCGGACAGGCCGTAGCGGTAGGGGTCAAGGGCGGAGACGGGGCTGGGTTAGCGAACGAAGTGAGCTGCAGAGCGGGGCTGCAGAGAGGGGGGGGGGGACTCACTCGCGCTCCATCAGGTCGAGGGGGTCGACCTTGGCGGCGCGGTGGCCGTGGCGGCGCATCATCTCGACGTAGCGGAGGAGCGCGGCGTTCTCGTTGCGGTTCGCCATCTCCTCGGGCGTGTCTGCGTCAGCGCGGCCAAGGGTCACGCACAGTCCGGTAGCGTGTACTTGCTGGGGACGCGGTAGCCGAAGCTCGCGTCGTCGTGGTACCGCCGGGCGCGGACGAGTCCGGCGAGGCGTGTGTGGCGGGCCCTAAGCATTGTGGGATGGGGAGAGGGGAAGGAATGGTGGGCGGCGAGCCTTTAGTAGTGACGAGACGCGCGGGTGCGGGGCTGTGGGGGCGGGGGATCGGCATGTGGGGTGGGCACGGCTTGGCAGCTAAGCGCGGATGCGTTACTGCACCCGTCTGCAGTCTGCAGTGGCACGCGTCTCGAGACGACACGGGACGCCTGCCGGAACTTGGACAGCTCGGGTCCTTGATCCCGCGGAACTCGTCAACACTGGGCACATCTAGATCAGATTACCGTTCTCACATGGGCACCAACCGGGGATGCCGCGGCCATCGCCGACATGACGTCAACCTCGTACCTCTTGCCCTGCCTGCCACGTCCACGCCCACGCTCGATGCGTCCATGCTGCATGCGATATCCAAATGCTAAATGTAATGTGCTCAGATGTGCTCTGTCTCTGTCCTAGTCCCACACAAGCTGCCCCTTGTTGTTGAGCGTCGCGGTCGCACCCCCACTCCCGCCCTGGACGACTCGCCCGCGCTCGCGCACAACCTTCTTCTGCGACGCATTGTAGATCTCGTTGATCTTCTCCCTTCAGTCAGCAAGCCCCTAAGGTGACGCACCGCTCCAGGTCGCGCTTGTGCGCGGCGAGGCGGCGGAGCCGGTCGGCCTCTTCGGCCTCCTTGGCGGCGCGCTTCATCTCGGCCTTCTTCTGGTTCTTGCGTTGGATCTTGGTGAGCGGCTCGTTCGCGCTCACGCGCGCGGGTGCACTGCTCCCGCCCCCGCCGATCGACACCGACACGGGCTCTGCGGGTCAGCCGGGATGAGGTGAGCACGCACTCTTCTTGGCCGCGACGACGTTCCACCCGTCGTCCTGGCGCGGCTCGTCCGACCACTCGGACGACGCGTAGTCATCGGCAAACTTCTCGACCTTGGCGGGCTGCACGACTCTCATGACGCGCGCGAGGTGCGGCGGGCGGTCCTCGGGCTCGAGCATGCTTCGGTCAGCGTGCACACAGCGATACGCACTCGTCGACCTTGGTCTTGCGGGGCTTGGGGACTAGCTTCTCGGCCAGCGTCTTGGGCTTGGGCTTGGGGGCGGGCGAGGGGGTCCCCCCGGCGGCGGCGGCGAATGAGGGCGCCTCGGCCGGCACGGAGGGCTCCTCAGGCGGCACGGGAGCGGGCACAGGCGCAGGCGCGGTGGGCGCAGGCTTGACCTCCTGCTTGGGCGGCGCCGAGGACTTGCCCTTCTTGCCCTTCTTGGGCTCCGGCTTGGGCTCCAGCTTGGGCTCCTCCGCCTCGCTCACGGCCACTGGCGTGTCGACGGGCGTGTCCTGCCCGGCCTTCTTCTTCTTGTGCTTCTTGTTCTTCTTCTTGGCTGCTGTGGCGGCATTGTTGTTGTTGTTGGCCTGCCCGGTGGAGGTCAGGTGCTGGTAGCCGAAGGCGAGGACGACGACGAGGGCGGCGCCGACGAGGGCCTCTGTGGAGACGTAGGGCATGTGGCCGTGTCTTGAACGAGTGTGGTGGTTTGTAGTGCAAGGAGGACGAGTGAGGGGTGGAGTGGTGCAGAGAGAGGGAGGAGAGAACAGACAAATGTCGAGCCGAGGCCATGACGCGTCCACCCAACCCTCGTCGGCCTCGTCTCTGAAAGCGATGCGGTCTGGCCAGCTGGCCAGCTGGCCGATTGCACTCGGAACTGCCCAATCAGGTTGTTGGATGACCACGTGGAATGGTATCCTGGGTGGGTGGCGTGGCGTGGTAGGTGGTGTCCTGCTGCCCCGCCCTGCCGCGGTTGAGACGTCGACGTGCATGCATCACTACGCTCTCACTCCGTTACTCCGTTTCCACCATCCAACTTGGCTCTCTCCATCTCCTCGTCACAACACTCTTCTCAACTTCATCCTTTCTCTTGACCCCTAATCTCCTAACGAGCTCTACGCCCACAAGCTCGACTACCCGTACGTCCCACCACTCTGCCGCATCGTGCCCCTCGCGGCCCCGAGCTCCACTCGCCTCAGCTCGTGCGACGGCACCGAAGCCGCTGCGCAGACCCCGCTGACCAGCACAGCCTCTTCACGACCTCCCGAGACTTGAGCCACTGCCCATCATGGACCAGCAGCTCATCAACCTCGTCAACAAGGTGCGCACCCCGGCCCCGCAGCTCGCTCACACCAGCTCCAAGATGTGTTCTCGTCTATCGGTGTCCAGAACAACATCGTGGGTGGCAAAGGTCGACCCCGCTGACCCCCAGGATCTGCCGCAGATCACCGTCATTGGTTCGCAGTCTAGTGGCAAGTCGTCGGTGCTCGAGGTACGCTGCCCCCTCCGCACACGGTCCGCACTGACGCCAGAACATCGTTGGGCGTGACTTCCTGCCCCGCGGCACGGGTATCGTGACACGTCGTCCGCTCGTGCTCCAGTTGATCAACCGCCCCGCAACGGCCAAGCCCAATGGCGCCGACAAGAAGGACGAGAAGGTCGAGGACGCCATGGCCAAGACGCGCGTCAACGACACCAACCCCGACGAGTGGGGAGAGTTCCTCCACCTCCCCGGACAAAAGTTCTTTGACTTTAACAAGATCCGCGAGGAGATTGTGCGCGACACGGAGAAGATTACCGGCAAGAATGCTGGTGAGCTGGCGACCTGTTAAGGTAGCTGACAGCAGGCATCTCGCCCAACCCCATCAACCTTCGCATCTACTCTCCCAACGTCCTGACCCTCACCCTTGTCGACCTTCCCGGTCTGACCAAGGTCCCTGTCGGCGACCAGCCGCGCGACATCGAGAAGCAGATCAGGGACATGCTCATGCGCTTCATCTCCAAGCCCAACGCCATCATCCTCGCCGTCACGGCCGCCAACACCGACTTGGCCAACTCGGACGGTCTCAAGCTCGCGCGTGAGGTCGACCCCGATGGAACGCGCACCATCGGTGTGCTGACCAAGGTCGACCTCATGGACCAGGGCACCGACGTCGTCGACATTCTCGCCGGCAGGGTCATCCCTCTGCGCCTCGGCTACGTCCCGGTTGTCAACCGTGGCCAGCGCGACATTGACCAGTCGCGCTCGATCGCCTCTGCGCTGGAGGCCGAGAAGAAGTTCTTCGAGACCCACCCCAGCTACGCCAGCAAGGCGCAGTACTGCGGCACCCCATGGCTCGCGAGGAAGCTCAACATCATCCTCATGCACCACATCCGCAACACGCTTCCGGACATCAAGGCGCGCATCGCGTCCCAGCTCGTCAAGTACCGCCAGGAGCTCTCTGCCCTCGGCGGCCCCATGGGCGAGACCAACCCCGGTAGCCTCGTGCTCTCTACCATCACCGAGTTCTGCACCGAGTTCCGCTCCGCCATTGACGGTAACACAAACGACCTGTCGCAGAACGAGCTGTCGGGTGGTGCGCGTATCTCGTTCGTCTACCACGAGCTGTACAACAACGGTGTCAAGAGCATCGACCCCTTTGACCAGGTCAAGGACGGCGACATCCGCACGATCCTGTACAACTCGTCGGGTTCGACGCCCGCGCTGTTCGTCGGCACGGCCGCCTTCGAGGTCATTGTCAAGCAGCAGATCCGCCGCCTCGAGGACCCCTCGCTGCGCTGCGCGTCGCTCGTGTACGACGAGCTGATCCGCATCCTCGGCCAGCTCCTCGTCAAGACGACCACGTTCAAGCGCTACCCCGAGCTCAAGGAGCGCTTCAACTCGGTCGTCATTGCCTTCTTCAAGAACTGCATGAACCCCACCAACAAGCTCGTGTCGGACATGGTCAACATGCAGGCGACCTACATCAACACGACGCACCCGGACTTCTTGAATGGCCACAAGGCCATGGCCATTGTCCAGGAGCGCCTCAACGCCAACAAGCCGCCCGAGAAGATCGACCCCAAGAAGTCGGTCAACCAGCTCCCCAAGGACCTCGAGGAGAAGAAGGAGGAGAGCTTCTTCGGCTCGTTCTTCTCCAAGGACAAGCCGAAGCGGAAGGGCGTCGCCGCGATGGACGCGCCCCCGCCCACCATCCGGCCCGTGCAGCAGCTGAGCGACCGCGAGCTCATGGAGACCGAGGTGATCAAGCTGTAAGCTAATCTCGCGAGACGGTAGCTGACCCCAGCCTCATCCGCTCCTACTTCAACGTCGTGTCGCGCGAGATGATCGACATGGTTCCCAAGGCCATCTCGTACACGCTCGTCAACTATGCCAAGGAGAACCTCCAGCAGACGCTCCTCGAGGAGCTGTACCGCCAGGACCTGCTCGACGACCTGCTGCGCGAGTCGCCCGAGGTCACCGCCAGGCGCAAGGAGGTTATCAAGATGGTCAAGGCGCTCGAGACGTCGGAGGAGATTGTCGCTGCCGTCTAAGGCTGCGGCGCGTAATGGCGGCCACTGTAATAGAAGTCTTTTGTCACGTCAGATACCCTCATCCGGGCTTTCCCAGGCGATGGGACCGTATGCATCGTGTCCGGGGATGGGTGGTGGTTGAGAAGTGCAGATAGCCGTGCCATTTGAGCTCGATAGGCTGGCCGGCCACCGAGATTCCCATTCGAGAGTTGCAATTATCGCTACGAGAACTGTACAAGAGGTTCTGTCGACCTCGTCGAGGAACGGGGTGCGTAGCGGTGCGAGCGGCGGGGCGGCGACAGAGACTGGGCACCGAGGGTTGAGACTGTACCCACTGCGGTAGCTGGTGCTGGCTGGCAGGTGGCACTTCGCCTGGGTGCGGAGGGTGGAGGTACAGCGTGAGGCAGACTTTCTCGGCATTCCGCACCGCAGAGATGTAAATTGACGTTGCAGGGGGTCGAATACATGCCCCGCTGGCGCGGTGCTACAAATAAACACGACAAACAAGACAAACGACATTTCTCTGTCTTCCACTTACTCTTCCTTTGCGTCTTACACTTTCTTTTTACTCTCTCTCTTCCTCTCTCACTCATCTTTTTACTCTCTCTCTTCCTCTCTCACGCATCTTTTTACTCTCTCTCTTCCTCTCTCACGCAATGGCAGCCCCAGCTCCCAACAACCACCTCGCGTCGTTTGTCGCGGATTCCCAGACGTGAGTCGAGTCGAAAGTCGAGTCCCCCGAGTCCTCCAAGTGTCAAGGCGGCTGACTAGCCCCTGCAGCGCCCTCGGACACCTCTCCGACCTCGCCCGCCATCCGAAATTCCAGTTGCAGGAGCAAGGTATCCCCGGTGCTCTCGCTGAGCTGTCCGCCGGCGCACCCGATTGGGCAGTGGCCATGAACAACAACTTAATGGCCGCCAACCAACGGCTGCGAACCGACATGCAAGCGCTTGCAAGCGACGTTGGAGGCATCCGACTCGATGCTGCCTAGACGTAAGTGGGAGGCCCCTGCTGTCTGCCGTCTGCCGTCTGCCGTCTGTGTGGTTGACAATAATAGCGAGGCATGCCGCAGCCCGCGCGCTGCCAACGCGCGTGCGGTCGATCCCCATCACGCTCTACACCCTCTTCCCACTCACCCCATCCTCGCCGGGGCCTACACACCCGGCCAGGCTCTCCCTCCCATGGGTGCACCCCGCCCAACTTCCCCCTCACACGCCACGCTCTCGCCACTCTCCCTCGTAAGTTCCGTTGTTGTTTTGCTATAACGTATCGACCGCTGACTCTGGGAGTGAACCTGATCAATGAGGTTCTGGCAGCATTCAACCTCGACAGCCCGACTGGCAGTTTGGCCGCCAAGCGCCGCCGCCTTGCCGACTTTGTCGGTACTGGGCCTATTTGAATGAGCTCCTTTCGCCCTCCCCGTCCCGTGATACAAGCACAATAGTCTCCTCCTCGTCTCTTCATTTGTATATTGTTAGGCACTGTTGATCATCGACGACGACCACACCACTACTCACACCTTCACACCACTACTCACACCACTACTCACACCACTACTCACACCACTACTCACACCACTACTCACACCACTACTCACACCACTACTCTGCACTACTTGCTCACTACCAACCACGCCGAGCACAATGGCTCCCGCCCGCCCCCGCCGCGCGACACTGTCTGATCTTTGAGCAGGCGCAGACCACAACAGCAAACCACAGGAAGAACATTGTCCAGCTGCGCAAGGTGGACGTGCGCAGGCCTCACGTCTGTCCGTCATGGCGTCCAGCAGCCGCGACTGTCTGTGTTTGTCGGTCCGTTGGGCGAGTGTGCTCGCTTCACACATATCCCAGCATGAACCTCGAGGCCGCCGCGCGCAGGATTGGGGTATACCCGCAGGACGTGAGGGCTGACGTCACCGACACGCTCGCGGGCGTCGCGGAGGTGATGAGGGAGCACGCGGTGTTGGGATACATGATACCGCCCGCGCCCTTTATGCGCTTCGTGGGGGACAGCCGGATCAGCAGCGTCAGTACGTGGCAACACGGCGCGCGCAACACCATTGCCAGCGAGACCGTAAGCGAGACGGCACGTGCGTATACGGGTCCGGCCACCGACGTGTGCGGGGACACGACTTCCATCGACACCGCGCTTCCCGCAGTGTCACCCTCACGGGGTATGCGTCCAGGTAGTCGGCGAGGGTCTCGTCCACCTCGATCGACTTGGGTAGCAGCGGCCGCTCGACCTTGATGCGTGCGTCAGATACCGCGGCGACAGAGTCCAGCATGTGGCGCTCAATCAGACCCTTGTGCAGGACACACTGGCGGTACCAGGAAGTACCAGGAATCGTGTCGAGGATCCGGTCCGTCCGGTGGATCACACCGTGCTCATCTTTACGGCGGGGCGAAGGCCGCCCCACAATAGAAGAATGTGGTCGGCTTTGGACAGCTGTGTGTCCGCCCACGTTGCCTGCTTGTGCCACTCGTCGGCCGTCTACGAGCGCCACCGCTTGCATGCAGTCGTCGTGGCAGTCAACCCTCTCTGCTCATGAACTCATGAACCTTGAGTCAAGTCGAGGCCGGCGCCACGTGACGACATCACATGGTCTCGAGACCAAACAGACTCTGCCCCTCTCCATTCACCAATGTCGACCGTCACCCTGCAGTCTGGCATGATCATGCCGCTCAGCTGCCTCGGCTTGTGGAAGGTGCCGACCGACGTTGCCGCCGACCAAGTATACGCGGCCATCAACGCTGGCGTGCGGCTGATTGACGGGGCGGCCGACTATGCCAACGAGAAAGAGTGCGGCGACGGTGCACGGCGCGCCATTGCGGACGGGCTCGTTACCCGCCGCTTCCATCGAGTCAGATGTCGGCTGGTAGCGGCATGACGCGGATGGGGAGGGGCGGCACCAGTGTACCCCGACCGCGACCACGACACAAGCGACGACGCGAGACCAATGCATACCATGTAAGGCGCAGTTGCTCTGTAACGTGATCGACTCGATGCACGGCCTGCGACGAAGAGCCGTTGGAGTTCACGCCTGGCCGCCAGGGTGAAAACAGCGGGGCCACAGGGTTTGCCGCATGACGCAGGCACCTAGTCACCTCCCACTTCACCATGAGCGACCTCGACCTCGACGACTGCACGCAGCACGGGGCGGACCCGCTAGTGATTGAGAACGACGCCGATGCCGCCGCGCACGCCGCGGGCGTCCCCGCGCCGGCGCCGCGGGGCGTCCTCGCGATCGACATGGACGACGTGCTGTGCAACACGAACCAGACGATTGTCGACAGTGAGTCGGCCCCGGCGAAGCTGACGCAGTGCACGCCGAACTGTTCCCCGAGAAGGCGGACCCGCCCATCTCGATCGACGAGTTCGAGCACTACCTCTACTGGCACAACCGCGGGTGGGGCACGCAGGCCGAGACGGTCGACATGGTCGTGAGTCCCGCGTCCCCTTCCCCTCCCCCCCGCTTTCCCACCTCCCTCCCCGCCCTCCCCCCCACCACCCCGCTTACCCAAGGGCAAGCTGTACCGCGCGGGCCTGATGGACAAGCCGCGCCCGCTGCCGGGGGCGCGCGAGGGCCTCACAAAGCTCAAGGAGATGGGCTACTCGCTCATCGTGATCACGGCGCGCAGCGAGATCCAGCGCGAGGGCACCGAGGCCTGGCTCGAGGAGCACATGCCCGACCGTGAGTCCCCCCGCCGCCCCGCTGACCCAGTCTTCGACGAGCTCCACTTCACCGGCGCGTTCAACCACCTCATACCCGCCACGCACGCCGAGCACGAGGGCCACGCGGCGCGGCGCGCGGTGGTCTCGCACAAGAAGCGCACAAAACACGAGGTCATGGAGCAGACGGGCGCGATGCTCCTCGTCGACGACAGCGCCGAGAACGCGCTCGCCGCCGCGCAGGCGCCCGCCCCGCCCCGCGTCCTCCTCTTCGGCAGCTATCCGTGGAACGCCGAGATCGTGCCGCCCGGCGAGCACCACCCCGACGACAAGATGATCTACATCGAGTGCGAGTCGTGCGGGCAGCTGCCGGCGCGCCGGCAGCGGCGGGAGGCGCGCATCGAGCGCGGGTGGCTCCCGCCCAACGTCACGCGCGTGCAGGACTGGGCGGGCGTCATCGCCTGGCTCGAGGGGCACGAGCGCGGCGAGAACAAGCTGTAGCGCGCATGTAGACACGAGTGCATAGACCGGAACTAATTCTGACGATACTACTGACAACACAACACTGGCGCGCACTTACTCCTTGCGCTTCTTGGGGGCGGGCTCGGCGACGCTGTGGTCCGGCTCGGGCGGGGGCATGTTCTCCTTGTCGCTGCCGCCCGACGCGTCCGACTCAGTCTCCGCCTCCTCGGCCTTGCTGCACCCGCACGTCCACTTGGGGGCGTTGAGCTCGCCCGTCGCGAACGACCACGCGATGCGGTCGGCGAACTGCGTCGCGATGGCGTTGGACGCCGGGTCCACGGCGAGGCTGCTCATCTTGGCCGCGAGCTTCTCCTCGGCCTTGGTCATGCCGTCGTCGGCGTGCATGCTCTCCTCGGTGAGGCCGTCGAGGAGGGCGCCGAGGTCCCCACCCGCCCCGATCATCTCGGTGAGCTTGCCGAAGACGCGGGGCGCGATGCTCGCGAACCCCGCGCGCGCGAGCACCTCGAGGCCCGTGCACGCCGCGACCACCGAGTAGCGCATGTGGATCGGGCGCTTGGGCTGGGGTCAGCTGTAGCGGTTAACGCCCACCGTCATGACGTGGTGCTCCTTGACGTCGAAGACGGAGAGGCGGCCCTTGATCTCCTCGACGTCGTCCTCCTGCCGTCAGCGCGTCCCGCACGGACGCACAGTCAACGTATTGCAGGGGTCGAAGATGGTGGCGCGCTGGTCGCGCGTCTCGACGAGGATGCCGATCCACGCGCCGAAGCGGTGCGTGGGGATGACGACGCGCGCCGTCTGCCGTCAGCTCGAGCGTATACTAGCTTACATTGTCGTCGACGCCGTGCTGCGCCAGGTCGGTCGTGTACGTCAGGTGCGAGAAGAAGCGCGACGGCAGCGCGCGGACGTGGTGGTTGAGCCCGTTGAGCACCTTCATGAACGCGTTGACGGTGGGCAGCTCGTTGGCGACCTTGTCGTGCTGGAAGCTGTAGAGGGTCTGCATGACGGCGAACGCCGGCGCGTCGGGGTTGGGCACGCACGCCCACGTCTCGTCGTTCATGCTCCAGCCGAGGAGGTCCGCGGCGCGCTCCTCCTGCCGTCAGCTCGACCACTACATGAGCTCACGCCGAGGAGGGGGAGGAAGCTCTTGACGATGTTCTGCGTCGCGCGCGCGCACTGGCACTCGTGGCCGCTGCAGCACCCGCCGCCGTGCGTGTGCGCGTGCAGCTCATCCTTGTGCTCGCCACCGTCGGCATTGGCGTCCTTGAGCGAGCCCTTGAAGGTCGCGACCTTGGCGTCGTCCTTGATGTCCACGGTCATTGCGTGAGGGGTTGGGGGTTGGGCTGGTAGAAGCGTAGCTGGGGAGCGTCAGAGGGCTGGGAGGGCTTTGGAGAGTGAGCAATGGTGAGAAGAGCTGGTGCGAAAGGCGTGTTTTTCTAGGCTTCTGGCAGTACACGAGGCAGTGCGGAGTCGCACCGGGCACCCCCGGACGCCACAAAGCCGGGCGGAGCGGGTGCAGTGTGCTCCCGCTGCCGTCCGATCTGTAAACCGCAATGGATGGCGGCGGCGCTGACTCGACACAATACAGATCCGGCGCGACCAACTTGGCTTCATACACAGATCTCACACTACTTCTCCACCTCGCCCAGCATCTCGTCCACGGCGCCCATGTTCGCCTTGAGCGCCGCCCACTGCCGTCAGCTGACCCATTCACCAGTGTAAGACCAACCTGCTCGGCGGAGAGCGAGATGCCCTTCTTGCCGGGCTTGGCGTCGCCGGACGCCTTGTCGGTGTAGAACTGGCGTCAGGAACATGGGAACGGACGCCACCGGGTGTCGCCGACGCACCTCGCGCAGGTCGACCAGCACCTTGCCCTTGAACTTGCGCACGGTCACGCGGCGCATCTTGTCGATCTGGGTGAGCTGGGGTAAACAACTCAGCTTACGGCGATGAACGGGTCGCCTTCCTCGTTGTGCTCGACGGCGAGCTTGGAGCTCTCGGCGCGCGGCTTCTGGCTGTCAGCGTTGTCTAGAAGAAGATGGTAGGGATTCAGAGGCCGTCCGTGCTTCTGTGTGGGCCGATGGCGCGGACACGTCTGAATGCGGAAGGCGGAAGGAAGGGGGCATGATGGACGTACCTTTGCCTCTGGGCCGTCGTCGCTCGCGGCGCGCTTCTTGCCCTTCGAATCCTGTCGTCAGCTAAAAACCAAGTCCTAGAAGCTCACGCTGCCTTCAGAGTTTGTGCGCTCCTTTGGCATGGTGGAGATTGATGTTGAGGAAGGAAGACAGTTGAGGTTGAGGTTGCGTCACCTCCACTCAGGACGACCTCCACTTACGCGTAAAGTCAAGCTGGCGCGCTATATCCGGACCTCCGGGAGGCCATTGCACCGATACTGGCTGCAGCAGCGCAGCAGTCGCAGTCCGCCATTGTTGGGACACCAGCTGTCAGTCGCCAACGCAAGCATCCAACGCCCACGGGGTAACTCTCGTCTGTGATGGCTGCTGCCTATGGCCAGAATGGCCTGAAGCTCGCGGGGGTCCCTCTGCAGACTAAAATTACCTCCAGCATGCGATCAGACACTCACACACATGCACTCCCACTCAGTGTAAACACCGGTTGCAGTGTGTCCCGAACCTTAACTGAGGAATGGACCAGCGCGGGCCGCGGTGAGAGGCGCCAAGTCCCTCCTCCGGAGGCTGCATGAGCGGCACGAGCGGGCGCGCGAGCGCGCGAACTGACGCATCGAGCTTCGAGCTTCTGGAGCGGCGTACAGTATGCATTCTATCTACATCCCCTCTCTACTTCCGGACGAACTTGCTGCTTTGTCAGCGACTGCACAAGGCCTCCTTCTCCGCAGAACTCACTCTAACAACGCCTTCGCCTCGTTGACCTTCCCAGCAAGCAGCGGCGAGCCCCCCCTGTCGGGGTGGTTGGCGAGCATGAGGCGGCGGTGCGCGTCCTTGAGCTTGTTGACGGTGAGGGGTTCGCTGTCGTCAGCTCGGTTCAGAGAAGACAGCTGTCCGTAGGAGGTAGGGCGGGCGAGGGGTGGTCTGAGAGTGGGCGAAGGCCGGCGCAGGTTGCCTTCTCCCTCGACCTGCCCCACCCGCCTCCCGAACTCCGCTCCCCTCACTCCGCTCCCCTCATCGCACCCGCGCCGTTCTGGCCGACTCACCGCAGCGCAAGGATCTGCAGGGCCTCGGCGCGGTCCATCTTGGCCTTGAAGCCGCCCTTGATCCACTTGTCCGTCGCGCCGCGGCGCATCATCTGCCACGCGACGCGGCCGGCGAAGGCGGCGCCGAGGCCGCCGAGACCCAGGACGACTGCTGAAGACATGTTGGTGATGGGGAGTGTGATGTTGGATGTCGGAAGGTGGGTGGCAATTCGACTTTTCTCGGTGGAGGAAGGGGGGCGTTTGGGCCCGCAGATCACGTGACGGGGGTGCTGGGGCGACCTCGAAGAAGAACGCTGTGAGAGGAAGTAGAACCGAGAGGGCAGCAGCGGTATTTAGCCATGCGGATTGGATGCCGCTATGACTGGGTGAGAAACACCCTCAAATCTGTACGGTGGTAAAGTGATTGATCACCAGCAGAAGACGGGCTTCGACCGATCACTAGCGCGGTTCAGATTCCACTCTCAACCGCGCTGTTACCTCCCTACTCGGAGTAGGCCCTTACAGCATGCGCACAACTTTTGTCCACCTCCACCCCCCTCCTCCGCTCCTGCTCGAGCTGCATCTCGCCTCCTCGCCTCTCCCTACCCGTCCTCAGACTGCGCCATGGCAGCTCCCCAACCCCAGCGCCCAGCAACGACCCTCGCGTCCGCCGAGTTCCCCGTCGACCCCGCCTCCCCCCTCTTCGTCGCGCAGGCCGTCGTCCTCTCCGCGCTGGCCGGCGCGGGCGCGGGCGGCACGCTCGGCTGGGCGCGCCGCCAGAACCCCTACCAGCTCGGCGTGAACATGGGCATCAACTTTGGCGTCGCGTCGCTCTTCTTCTTCGGTAGGTCGGCCCCCCCCCCCCTCCCCCCCTCCCCACCCCCCTCCTCTCCCCCTTCCCTTCCCCTCCCCCCCCCCCCTCCCCACTCCGCTCACTCCGCTCGCAGGCACCCGCGAGTACCTCGTCTCGCCGATCCTCCTCGGCGCGCGCGCGACGCCGGGGCACGCGCGGCGGGCGGAGGAGCTCGAGCACGGCACCGAGGAGCCGCAGAGTATCTGGGAGGTGCGGACCGACCGGATCCTCGACAGCGCGATCGCGGGCGCCGCGGCCGGCGGCGGCCTGAGTGCCTTCACGCGTGAGTAGCTGCCCCGGACCAGCTCACACCAGGCGGGCCCCGCACCCTCCTCCCGGCGGCGTTTACGACCGCACTCCTCGCCACCGTCGGGCAGGGGCTGGTGAACCAGACGCGCGTGTGGCGGCTCGAGCTGCTCGCCCGGCGCGCGCGCGAGGCCGCGGGCGAGACCCCTAGGTCTTCAGAACCCGAGGTCGACGTCATGGAGAGCTTTGAGGATCCCGCCAAGCCTGCGGGCGAGCGGCGCGGCGACGCGCCCATCACCGGCCGGCTGATGGGCGTGCTCTCCCACGTGCTGCCTGTCAGGCGGCTGAGCGACGAGGACTACCTCGCCAGCCTGGAGAAGAAGCGCGGGGAGGTCGACAGGAGGATAGCGGAGATTGACGAGGAGCAGCTCGCCATGTGGACGAATGCGAATGCGCGCAAGTAGATGCATCTAGACTCTATACCCTCTCAAGATTACTGGCTCTCAAAGATCTCGGCGTTGAGCCCCTCCTCGATCGCGTCCCAGTCCACGCCGGCATCGTTGTACACGCCCTCGAAGGTGTCGATGCTCGCGCGGCTGAAGAAGGGCTGCAGCTGGTGCAGCGATGTGAGGGCTCGCACGCCCGCCAGGTGGGGGCGGCGCGGGCGGTCGTCCGCTTGCTCGACGGGGATAGCGTCGTCGCCACCCTTGACTGCGGTCGCGCTCTCCGCGAGGATCTCGGCCAATCTGTCGACGAGCGCCTCTGGGGAGTAGTGCTCCGGGGGGTAGGCCGCGTCTGTCGTGTCCGTGACGAAGATCCACTGGTGGCTGATGTGAGCTCAAGGTCGGCTTCCGTTAACTCACATCTGGAAGTCCTCCGACTGGATCACGAGGAGCAGGTCCAAGAACTTGCACGACGCGAGCACGAGCGCGAGGTCCTCGCTCCCGTCGGGAGGCGGCTCGTCCATCGTCGCCTCGAACACACGGAGCTGGGGTCAGCTGAAAACGGGCACAACATAGCTCACAAGCTCAGCGAGGATCACGGGCCAGAAGTTGGTGAGGTGCTGCGGGGAGATGCGCGTCATAAGCACGCGCAGGCACAGGTACACCTCTGAGTGGACCCGGGGCGAGACGACGTTGGTGCGGAGTATCTCGACGAGCTTCTCCTGGATACTGGGGAGCTGGGCGAGGTGGTGGTTCCGCTCGGCCGCGAGGAGCACGAAACTCAGGCGGCGGAGGTTGAGGGATCGAGAGATGGTCTCGGCTTCGCGGTTTGTGAAGATGTTCGCGCTTGGTGCCGCAGCAATCCGGCCGAGGAGGTCCGAGAGGCGTTCCTTGTCGCTGTCCATGAGGGCGCAGACGAGGGGACGCCACTGCGCCGCCTCCTCCGGGCTGATGCGGAAGAAGCGGTTGTCGTTAAACGCGTCGCCGACCGGTAAGCGCCATGCCTTCACTGCGCCAGGAATCTTCGTGAGTTCCTGCAGGAGCGAGAGGATGATGTGGTCGACTTTCTGCTGCTTGAAAGCGGGCGTGACAATGTTAGAGGACACGGTCGCGCACGCCGACGAAACCCTGTCCTGGTCCGCGAGGAAGGTGCGCAGGTTCCGCAGCACATGGTCGCCGATGTACGAGTAGATCTGGGGTCAGCTACAGTCGTCACGTGGTAGCTTACCTTCTGCACACCTTGCGACGGCAGCGCCTTCTCCTCGTTGAGCGTGTGGCCGCGCTGCCACAGCGCACTTTCGCCCAGACGCGAGGCGTTCGACAACACCGCGTCGAGCACCTTGACGTACGTCTCCTGCAGGTCGCGCCGGAGGCGGCGGTCCTCGAGCGCGCTCGTCGTAGACACGATCTGGCCCAGCATTGTAAGGCACCGCAACACGGGGAAGAGGAGCATGCGCGCCGACGGCGAGTTCGACTGGCTGAGCACATCGCGCGCGTACCCGTACTGCGCGTTCCAGACCTGCACCGCAATCGGGCCCTCGAGGCGGCTGATGTACGCCTCCAGGAACGCCGCGAGCGCGGGGTTCGAGCTGCCGTTAGCTATCACCCCAAGCAAGAAGCTCACCTCTCTATAGACCCGCGTCCCTTGCCGCTCATGTGCTCGCAGATGAGGTCGACGACCTTCTGAGCACTCGGCGCCAATGTGTCGAGGCAGTCGAAGATCGCCGAGTCCTCGATGTCACTCGACTGCGCCGCCCACACCTGCACCGAGCTCGCCACGAGTTCCGACGGTTGAGCCTTGAAGAGCTTCTCAAGCGCCTTCCTGGCTCGGGTGCGGGTGCGAGACATGATCTGTATCCTCGAGGCAGTGGTCGCGGCCGGAGGAGCGGACTGCGCCTCCGTCTCGTTGCTCACCGTCCACGTGACGAGGAGGCAGTCCATGATGTCGTCAAGGTATCGCGCGGCCTCGCATTTGGACTGGGTGTCAGCTAAGTCACAGCATGCCAGCTGAAGGGGAGCGTTTAGATACTCACGGCAGTGTCCTGCGGCGCCTCGACAGAGAACACGGTTGGCAGATATCCCAGCAGTCCGCCGCCGCCCTCATGTTCACGGCGGTCGCGGTCCTCGCTCCGCCGCCCGCCTGCCCGCCCGCCCAGCACAGTGGCGAGTCTCTCGATGACACCGATGAGCATGATAGGCTCGGCCTCGGTTATGGTGGCGGGCACATCGCCCGCGGTAGAGATTGCAAACGTCGTGCGCAGCTTGAGCATGGTCATGCGCAGCTGTTCGCAGAAGCAATCGTTGAGGGCCCTCAGCTGCCGTGGGTCATGCTCGAGGTGTGGTATCGTCATGAGCACAAAGTCGACCCAGTGCTGCAGGATCGGGCGGTTGCCCGGCGCCGACACGCCAGCAATCACCATGCGCAGCATCGACTCCTCGAACTCGTGCGCTGCCGTGTCGAGGCTGTTTGGCCGCTCGGGCAGCGAGAAGGTCGATGACGAAACGCGGTGGCTGCGCCGCCGGTCTGTGCCCTGCGAGAGCGCGGCGTGGAGAAGGTGCAGCATCGTGTTCTGCAGCGTGAGGTGTTTGTGTAGCGTGGCCTCGGAGAGCTTCTCCACGAGCGCCGTCTTCACCTGCACCTGCGACTTCTGCGGCAGGTCGCCGCGGGCGACAAGCAGCTGCAGCAGCTCGAGAGAGCCGGACTGCACGCGCAGCGTGAGCTGCTCGCTAGGTGCAGACTCGAGTAGCCTGCTGTTAGCTCGATAAACAGCCGCAAACTAACCTCGTGAGAAGACCCGTCAGAAGCTCCAAATACGTCGTGGCCTCGGGGAAGGTCTCCTCGACGCGGTTGACAAAGAGCGTGTTGGGCGACTTGCGGATCTCCATCGACTGGCACGCCTTCCCCAGTCCCTGTCCGCCGAAGCGGAACAGGCTGGTGAGGCTCGTGACGAAGTAGTACATGAGCGAAGCGTCGCTGGACGCGACTTTGCCTGATCGCTGGGCGAGCAGCGCAAGCGTTCTGCGGAGGAGTGGGTCGAGCATGCGGAAGTACGATCGAAGGTTGCAGCGCATCCACGTCTCGGCGGCGCGAAGGACCTGCGGGTCGTCGCCCTTGAGCCCATCGAGGATCATGAACATTGGCACGTGGAAGATCTCGCCCGGGAGCATCGAGTCGTCGGACTGGCGCCAGAGCACGCCGAAGGCCTCGAAGGCCTCAGACTTGCGTGTCGGCGATGACATGCGGCGCGCGATCACGCTCTCGAGGGTGTGCACCTCAGCCAGCTGATTGAACTCCCACAGCAGCTCGACCGCGCGAGCGTGGTATGCCGCCGCGTCGGGTCGGAGGTAGCGGAAGAGGGCGTCGAGGATCGGGCTCATGACGGCATCCGAGGCCAGGTCGATTGGCGGCTTGAAGAGGCGCGATCTGCTCGCTTGCAGCAGCGAGTCGACCAGGACGTCAACAACGGCGAACGAGTGGACTCTCTCCAAGCACTGGAGCACTGCGGCCGACCAGGACTTGCTGTCGACGGCGTTCAATGGCGGCACCTCGCGGTCGATGAGCGCCTTCGTGAGGTGGACAAAGTGGAGCAGCAGCGATGGCGTCCAGCGCTCCTTCAGAGCCTTCTCGCTCGACTTGAAGACGTCGGACACGATCCGGGGAATGACTGTGCCGCGGACAGCCTTGGCCGCCGCCTCCTCGTCTAGCGGCTGAGAATACGCGAGCTCCTCCGCCGACTTGGAGGTGCCGTTCGGTGGCTCTGCCTTCTCTGGTGCGTTGTTGAAGAGCGATGCTGGAGTGGCAACGAGCAGAGCCTCGAGTGTTTTCAGCGCGGCCTCCAAGACCTCCTCGTTCTTCGTCTCATTCTGTTGTCAGCTCGACGCCCACGCTACGAAGGCTCACCACACCGCGCAAGATGCGTGCTGCCATCAAAGGGACGTGTACTGTGATTGTCTCCTCATCATGCTGGGGAATGGCGGTCAGGAGCCAAAGGACAAGCTTGATGTGCTGGACGTTAATGGCGCGGTGGAACCGTAGCTTACCATAAGTTGACCCTTCTCCATGTCCTCCTCCACGCCCTTGTAGAGGTGCTTCCACAACACGCTGGGCTCGATAGCCTCGTACACCGCCGATGCCGTTCCGTGAACCTACGGTGAGCTTGTGTTGACTTCATGCAACTCACCTCATCCTGGTGCCCTGCAACGGCTGTTTCACGGCTCGCTTCCAATGACGGAATCGCGAGGCGGTCCGACAGCCACTCGCCGATCTCCCACTTGTCCAGCAGCGAGAGGAAGATCTTGAAGGGCGCTTGTGCGTCTGCGACGTCGTTCGCGCTCGGGAGCTGTCTCATGTCGTGCTCCAGCGTTGACGCCAGGAGATCCAACCCGTGCTCCTTGAAGAAAGCCACCTGCTTCTCTGGGGCCTCGTCGGCGCTGAGGAACCAAGTGTAAACTCGCCGACTGAGGGATACATCGCGGTGCAGCACGACAGCGCTCACAGCACGGACGAGGTGCTCGCGATCGCCCTTCGACGCGTCCCTGCTGTCAGCGAGATCGACGCGCTACTCACTTCAGAATCGCCCCGTCGATCGGCAACACTCTGAGTAAGAGGTCAAGGCCGCCGCGGCGCACTAGCATGTTGTCGTCCCCCAGGACAGCAGCGACGCCGCGTATCAACAATCCGACGTCCGAGTCCGAGACAAGGTCCACTGGTGGTTCGGTGAGGGTGCGCGCGAGGTAGTTGACGGCCGCGAGGCGTGAGGCAGGACTGGAGATGAGGACAAGGAAGACGTTCTGGAGGAAGAATCTCTGCGATACGGCGTCGGAGAGGCGATTCAGCAGCGACATGACCTGATGTCAGTTGCGACGGTAGTGGAACAAGCTCACCTGATCGAAGAAGTCCCCGATCTCCTCCTCCACGCCGGGGAGAAGGGCCAGAATTAACGCCTTGGTCGCGGCCCTCAGGTCTTCGCCGAGTGGGAGATAGTACGTCTCGTAGATGTTGATGAGCGCTGGCCGGACCGACGTGGACGCGTTCTGGAAGAACGGGAAGAGCCCCGACGACCAGATGAGGAGATCGCGCTTTAGTCCCTCGACCTGTCACTGTCAGCGCCAGCCAGTTCAACTGCACTCACCCCGATCATGCTGAAGATGTGGCTGTACACATCGAGCGCGCGCGTGTGCACGCCGGCCGGCAAGGCCGGGTTGAGACACTGTGCGAGGCGCTTCGCGACGATGACCTTGCGCGGGATCTCGGAGTACGGTGGTGAAGGGCCCTGGAGCGTCTGGGGTGAGCGGCGACACGCTGCGGGCGCACCTTGAGCAGGCGGGAGAGGAAGGAGATGAAGTCGGCCCATTCGTTGACGTTCTCAAACGACTGCAGGCTCTTGTCGACCTGGTGCGCAAACTTCTTGTACCGCCCATCGCTGGCGAGTAGGGACGCGGCAGCGGCTATGGTCAGCGTGGCCGGTGGGCGACTCACCGCGTGCGGAGCGGCGGCGCTGTTCCGGCGTTGTCCGGCCCGCGAGCGGGGAGTCGTCCGCATGCACGGTGATGTTCGTCGTCACCACCTCCTGGCTCGCGGTGGAGGAGCTGCGCGCCCGGCCCTTTCCGGGCACCATTAGCTGGGCGAGGCGGCCATGGGAGGCGGGGCGGCGGAGGGGGGCGGTAGGGAGGACGGCCGGAGTCTGTGCGGGGGAGGCGGAACGGCTCTGGGGTGTCGAGGTGGGAGCTGAGCCGGCGTCCGAGCCGAACATGCCGAAGGGGTTTGGCATGGCCTTGGCAGTGACCTCCCTTTGGTCGGTCGGAGGTGTGGGGATGTGAGCTAGTGTGAAAGGAGTGTGGGGAGATGACAACGACGACGACGGGGAAGGTGTCGACGACGACGGTGGGTGGCGGAGAGTGAGGGATGCGAGGTGTGTGCCACGTGACATCATCGTCACTGTCAGTTAGCCACCCCCACCAACCCCTCCCCTTGATTTCATCGTCCGAGCATTCAACTCAACCTTCCCCTTCACAACATCCCAACAACAACAACACACACTCAGCCTCCCCCATCTCATCGCACTCGTACTCTTCTTCCCTATCATCTGATCGGCCTGCATCGAACAGCAGCACAGCGCCCCCTGTGCCCCGATCGAGCAGGCCACAACATGCCCATGGACATCCTCGATGACGGATCGAGGTATGTCACCCCGCCCCGCGACACCCAAACTGACACATAGGCTCGAGACGGCGTGGCACGATGCACTCAACTCCTCAGTCGCGTACTTTCGCGCGCTGCTGTCCAGCTCGTCCTCGTCCGCCTGGAAGCTCGTCTCGGGGCCGCCCCGCCCGCCACCCGCCTCGGGCTCCGTGCGCGATGCCAAGGGTCGCTCGGCGTCCCTTGGCCGCATCTCACCCAGCGACGTGACCGTCCACAGACGCAACGGCAAGGGTGGCGAGGTGTTCCGCGCCGTCGTCGACGTTGACTGCGGCACAGACGTCAACGTCGACACCTTCCGTGGCTGCCTTGCAACACCGGAGACCCGGCCCGTCTGTGAGTTGGCTGTTCATGGTTGAAGTAGCTGACAGCAGGGGACAGCATGGTCGACGAGGCGCAGCTGCTCAACCTCCTCGACACGCAAACACGAGTCACCAAGACGAATTACCGCTTAGGGTGGCCATCAAGGTGAGGCATGTTTGGAATGCGGAAGGCTCACGGCAGCCCGCGTGACGCGGTGACCATCTCGCGGACACTGGTGGACCAGCACACCCTCATCGACGTCTCCACCTCCCTTCCCCGCTCCCGACACGAGCCTCCCTATCTCCGCCCCGCGCCGCCGTATGTGCGCGCCAACGTCTCGCTTCTCGCGTGGTGCATCCAGCTTCCCGGCGTTGCGTCCCGCACCGTGGACCCACCATTGCCAGAAGGCAAGGCGCGCATCACATGCTTCTGGTCATGGAACCCCAAGGGGACCTGGGCCGTCGGTGGCGCTGTGCCCCAGCACCTTCCCTCAGTCATCGTGGGCCTGGTCGACTTCGTCCGTGACGGAAGCGAGAAGATGCCTTCCCTGCTCAGCTACGGGGACAGCGTGATAATCTCGGACATGAGCTACGACCCGGCTCGGGTGATGCTGTCAACGAGCTACAACGTGATCAAGACGGACGACATCAAGGACGGGACGAAGCGGCAGCTCGAGTTTGGGATGTCCTCAACACTCGGCTGGGACGTCCAGATCCAAGCCAAGAACCAGAACGGGCAGGACTCGCCCTCCACAATGTGGAACACGTTCGTGGGGCAGTTGCCACCTTTGGTCTCGGGGTCTGCAGCGCCCAAGAGGCTGCTCTTCCGGTTGAACCACGCGCAGCTGCGAGGCGGCGATGAGCGAGTCATTGTCAAGGTCTCGATTGAGCAAACCGCCTCATCACCCACAGGCGGGCGAGTGCGCATCAACGGCACCCCCGTGCCAGTCCAGCAGATGGAGAGCATAGCGCCGTTACGCGACCTCCTGGATGGGTCGCCCGGGACAAGCGCTGTGTCATTGCCAATGTCGTCAGCGTCCGTCGACACGTCGAGGACAGGCTCGCCGCAGGGATCTTTTGAACATCCTAACCACGGTCGCTCCCTGGCGGCTGAGAGGAATATCGCCAGCCTCATCCGGCGCAACTACATTTGTGAGCTTGTCATCGGTAGCAACCAGCTGACAGCAGACTTCACCGCACTCCTGCAAGAGCCAGAACCGAAGTGGAAGCCTGTGGCCGAGTCCAAGGGCGTGTCGGTGCACCAGCTCAACTCGATCGACAAGACCCTCGTCGTTTACCGAGCCGAGGCCGTGTTTGTCGGCGTGGGCGTGTGGGACTTGTTCTCGACCATCATCACCCCAGGCACCCAGCCGGTGTGGGACAAGACGTATGAGGACGCGACGCTCCTGGAGGACGTGAGCGAGTTAACAGACGTGTGGCACTTCAAGTCCAAGCCATCATGGCCCACCTCGTGAGCTACTGCGTGCCATCCGAGCTGACATCAGCGCCCGCGACTCCGTGCTCGTGCGCACGACGTACAAGTCGCCCTCGTCCGTCCACATATTCGGCTTCTCCACGGAGGACAACGACCTCTTCCCTGTGATCCCTCCGTGCATCGACCCTAACGTGATCCGAACGCAGATCGATCTGCAGGGGTGGTCTATCGAGGCGCTGTCGCCGAACACGACGCAAGTGACGCTGCTCGAGCAGAGCCACCCGGGCGGATGGTCGAACAAGTCGTCTATACCCCAGGTCATGATGACGGCCTTAGCCGGCATGGGCGAGTTTGCGATAAAGCACGGCGCACCGCCAGTGGTCACTCGGCTAGGCGGCGCCAAGGCGGTGTCGTCGCGCTACGACGTGGAGAAAGAGACGTACCGGTTCGAGTACGAGCCGGACGAGGGCCGCAAGTCGGACTCATCTAGCACCGCAACAGCCTTCCCCGGGTTGGCATCGCTGCCCGTGAAGAAAGAGTCTGGTGAAGTAGACGCGATTGGCGCAAAGGTGGCGAACGGCAACGCCGCGACCGCGAGCACGATCGAGTGTGGAGTACGCTGCGACTCGGACAAGTGGTCAAACAGCATCCTCGTGCTCATCGACCCGCCACCAAAGAGCGTCTCAGCGCTCAAACGTCACAGATTGTCACCAAGCGGCGGCGGCCTGTGGCTGACCATCGAGCACGACGCAGCCACGCTGGGTTCTGACTCTGTCACCCTGACAGTGCGGCGGGGCACAGCCACCACGGGCGGCAAGACGAGCCTGACGGTCAACGGGTCCAAGCTGCGGGTCGACAACGAGGACCTGTCCGAGGCGGACGTCAAGCAGCTGCAGAGACAGAAGCGGTCACGTGCCTCGCGCGCCGCTCTCGACCAGCCGCCAGCAATGGGTGTGCTGCGCAAGCGGCAGAGCAACATGTCGATGCGGAGCGCGGCACAGGACGACGAGCTGCTCAAGGCGGCCATGCAGACGTCCTTATTCGGACGCATCTCCACCCCATTCACGAAGCTGTACTCCTCTGCGTCTGAGACGCGCGCAGCGTTAACGCCCATGGCCGGGCCGACGCCAACTCCAGCATCGGGGAGCACTCCAGTGGACGCAGCGATGCGTGCGTTGGCACAACTCACGCGCATACACGCCGACCGTGACGGCGAGTCGACGGACCCGTTCGGGTGGCAGCCGGTGGCGGAGCGCGATGGGCTCAAGGTTGAGAAGCGTGTCGTGAGCCACGTGTCGGACAGCTTCCCGGTCTTCCGCGCGGGTCGGATCATCGAGGGCTTTACCGCCGAGGAGGTGTCGGCGTCCGTCTCGGCGTTCCGCAAGAGCGACTACTTTGAGAAGCCCGAGCGCCTCCAGACATACGGGTACGGCATCACGACCTCCCATGTGGTCGCACACACGGCCTTCCCCTTCCGGTCGCGCAGCGCTCTCGTTGCGACAGTCGTTGCGCGCGTGCCCGACAGCCCACCTCCCTCGCCCTCCGTCGCATCGCACGCCTCGCTGTCGACCATCTTCCACGCCTCGTCCTCCATGTTCGACCCGGTCACATTAGGCCTTGACCCGTCCAAGTACAACCCGAGCGTGATGCCCACGTGCAACTTCATCATTGAGGGCTGGATCCTCGAGACGATCGACCCATACTCGCACGAGCAGTACGCGATCCCCTCGACGCGGTGCATGTACGTCGGCGCGCTGGACTACGGCGGCAACATCCCCGTGTCGGTCAATAACATGCTGAACGGGGGCCTGCCCAGGGCGCTTCTCCACATCGAGACCGCGCTCAAGGCGCAGGGGCCACCGTCGCGCTCCCGCTGGCCGACGATGAGCGTCGCTACGCCCGAGCCGAGCGCACAGGGCCCGTGGGCACTGGACGGCATCGAGCCGTACAAGGTGCCGATTGACCAGGTCATTGACGGGGACGACTACGTGATCACAGTGACGGTGCAGCCTCCAACGGGGCGCGACGACAAGCTCCGTCCTGTGTTATCGCACAGCGACAGCAAGAGTTCGATGGCGAGCAGCCGGTCTCATCTCGTTGACTACTCGGAGGATATTCGGCGCGGGCGGCGAGACCTGATCGTGGCGGAGATCGACGTTGCCGCCGAGCTCGTGAAGAACGGGTGCGAGATCGCGATCCGCGCTGTCTCGTTACCAGAGGCGTACCACGGCCCGGGAGGCTCGGACGCAAGCGTCCTCCCCCTCGACTACCCAGGCGACAAGCTCGGCATGCCCTTCAAGTGCTCTGTGATCTCGCTCGCGCCCTCGGTTCTGCAGACAGCGAGCTTGGACCCGACCTCGCAGACGCGGCACATGCTCCGCGTCACCCTCCCGACGTCAGGCTACGAGGCGCCCGTCAACGACCCGCTGACGGGTAAGACGGCGCCGCTCCCTCGCCCGCGGTGGCTGCTCGACTTAATCAACGATGGCGCTGTCGTGCAGGTGCGCCTGCTGCCCCGCCGCTCCGACCCACCCGCGTACATGTTCGAGGGCGTCGAGCTTTCGGTCGAGGACGAGCGCAAGAACCCCCGCCAGAAGGAGCCCGTCAAGCTCAAGCTCCCGCAGGTGGTCAACGCGCCCGGAGCTGTCTCGCTCGACAAGCCTCTCGCTGTCGCCCGGCAGTACCTCCCGGACACGCCAGCGACTCCAGCCCCACAGCCCGAGGAGGACTCGGACACGAACAGCCTCGACACGAAGACGCCAACGAACGAGCCCGCGGAGCTGCCCGCAGAGAAGAAGGTGAGCTTTCTTGAATTTATCGGTCGAGCTGACAGCAGGAGGAGCCCGCTCCCGAGCCCAAGCCCAAGGTGCCTCCCTCGCCCCAGGCGCCCAGATACACGTTCTGGCGTCTGCCGATGAAGTTCTCCGCGTCCGCGCCGGCGTCGAAGCACGCCTCGCCCGTGCGCCAGCCCGCGCCGCTGCCGAGCGAGAGAGCGTCCCCCGCGCCGAAGAGCGCGCTCGCCCTCGAGCCCATCGCCGAGTCGAGCACCGTGAGCGTTGCGGAGCGCTTAACCACTCCCGTGCCCCTCCCCGCGGTGATCATCGCCTGCTTAGTCTGCCTCCTGTTAGGCAGCCTTCTGCGCTCCCTCCTCAGCGAGGCCGACTTTGTCATCTACCCGCCCACTGGCACGGCGCCGCCCGAGGGTGAGGTGTGGCGCGAGCTGAAGCGCCTCGGCGAGTGGCGGATCGGGTGGAACACAGATTTGATTGTGGCGCTCGCGCGGCGGCGCGAGTAGGTTTAGACGACGATGGTAATCTGTACAACTATGCATGGTATCACGCATCAGCCCGCGGCTCTAGACTGCGCGCGGGCTGCGGATCCACTACGCTCTATGGTCGCCTCTGCTCGCCTTCCAGCTTCCCTCCCCTGTCCTGAACTATGCTACTCGGGCGGCACGCTGCTGTCCGCCTCGGGCTTGATCTCCTGCGCGAGCTTGCTCTTCCTCGGCTTGGCGGGCTTGCGTCTGCGCGGCGCGGGGCTCTCGCGCGCGCTGTCGTCGCCGTCCGCCTCGCTCTCCTCGTCGACCGACATTGCGCGCGGCACGCTGTCTCCGGACAGGGAGTGGGCGAACGGCGGGCGGTCGGGCGTCTCGTCCCCCTTCTGCTTGTTCTGCTCGCGCTTGGCTGCCCTCGCGGCCGCCTCGGCCTCGCGCTGCATCGCCACGACAGCGGAGAGCTGCGAGTCGGGGCCTGGTGTCAGCTACCGCCTTCCTGTACAGCTGTGATTGCGCAGCGGCTACGCTGGCGCAGCAACCGCGCCATGTGCACCAGTACATGACGCCATCGCTACGCCCGCAGCGCCCGCTGAGCATGACTCACCTCTAGACCACGTCTTGAACTTGAGGCTGCCGCCGCCAATGCCCTGGATCACGCGGTCGTCGTGCGTCCACTTGCGCACATGCTCCTTCGGCCACGGCTTGGTGTCCATCCGCGCAAAGATCTGGGTGACCTTTGGGAACTGGCTGAGCGAGATGCGCGGGGACACGATGGGGTTGGCAAAGACTGGGATGCCCAGCTTGGCGGGGTCGGCTAGCACGAAGAGCGGGGAGGGCTCGCGCTCGACGCGCTCACGCTCGCGCGCGACGGAGGCGAGGAGCAACGAGTCTGCCGTCAGCGCCGTTCGCCGGCCTTTGCGCCCACCCGCCCACTCACCGAGATCAGGAGACACCTCGCGGGACACGCTGGCGCGCTGCGGCGTCGCGAGCGGGCTGCTGCGCGCCTTGTCGCCCATAAAGCTGCTCCCCTCCTTCCACGGCATCGGGTCGCCCTTGCGCATGCCCTTGCGCCACGCCTTGCCTGGTCCCGGCTGGCCGCCGGAGCGGCGCGGCGCCTTCTTCTTCTCGACGGGCGCGTCCTCTGCCGGCGTGCTGGCGGCGCTCATCGCCGAGATGGCGGACTGGGCGCGCTCGCTGCGCCCCTCGGGGCCGTGGTGGCTCGCGCCCGCCGCGCTCGGCGTTAACCAGTTGTACTTCTTCTTCTGCGGGGCCTTCTCGGGGGGCGGGGAGCGCTTCGTCTTCTTCTTGGGCGGCTCCTTCTTGCCTTCGTCCTCCGAGGACGAGTAGGCCGCCTGGCGCGCGTGCTTCATGCCCAGCTTGATCTTGAAGCGTGGGGGTGGGGAGGCGGAGGGGCTTGGCTCGGCCGAGTCGAGCAGGCCTGGCCGCAGCTGGTGTCAGAGAGCGCTGGGAGCGTGGATGGGAATGCCTTACCTTGATACGGACGGGGTCTTTGGTTGGTGAGGAGGGGGAGAGGGCGCGGGGGGTGGATACGGCGGATGGGATGTCGCCGTCAGAGTCGGAGTCAGTGTAGTCGCGAGTTGACATTGTGGCGTGGGACTGATGCGTTGATCTGTGATCTGGAAAGGGGGGGGGAGTGGCGGGCGGAGGCGGCGGGGGTTGAGAGGATTGAGAGAGCGAGAAGCGGCTGCAGGACGTCAGATGGATTCCCTCGCATGTCACTCAAATCCACACTAGCCACCGGCCACCAACGACAACCTCCCACCGCCGATCCTGCAGTACATAGTAGTGATTTCAGGCACCGAGGTTGAAATGTATAGAGCTTGCTAGTATCTGGAGGCACCGGAACTTCCGCGACAACCAGACACCTACAATGCATCAGACATGTACTGAAATGTACCCTACAACGCCTACAACGCGTCGCACACAATGGCGCCAGTCTCGAGCCTCTCGCATGCGTTGTTGCGAAGAAAGATGGATACGGGTGCCGAGTGTGCAGAATCAGGCCAAAGTGGAGGAGATTTCGGCACGGGCAAGGCGGCGCCATACAAATGAATCTCCAGATTAATCCAAGTTGGTGCATCCAAGTGTTGAAGTTCGACTCAACATTCACAACACACTCCTCCCCTTCTCTCACTCCCCCCATTCCCCGCACTCGTCCATAATGTCGCTCGCCACCTCCTCCACAGGCAGCCCAAATCCCGGGGCGTCCTCCAACGCGCGCCAGACAAAAGAGTTCGACGTTGTTGCGGCGTACCAGCGCGCCCTCACCGATGAGAAGGTACGTGGATCCCAGCCGGCGCAGCTGGGTAACCCCCACCTCCCGAGCCTAATGGCACCTTCTGCGGCTGGATCGAGGCGCCGAGCAGCTGCGCCTCCATCTTCTTGCGGTTCTCGGCAGCCTCCTTGCTCTCCTCCTCTCCTCAGCCAGCTTGGCCTTGGCGGCCTGGGGTCGAGGAAGGTGTGGAGAGGAAGGCAGTGATTGGGATAGACGCCCTCCTTCGTGCGGAGGTGATCAACGAGGAGGCACATGACCTGCTCGGCGCGAGCCGACTCCCTCACCACACCCACCCGAACCCGCTGACAGCAGTACCCGCACCCAGTCGCGGCGATCCTCGCCCTCGTGGAGTTGATGGAGGCCTCGACGGCGACCACCTTATCCGGTCTGGCCATCGAGTTATCGCACGGCCGCCAGACCCTCACGGCGACGCAGAGCAGCTTGGGCGTCCGCGCCGGGTGCCAGCTGTGGGAGCGTTTCCTCGCGGCGTCGATGGACTCGGGCGGCGAGTTTACGGCGTACAAGCGCTCGTTGATCCAGCAGGGCCGCTCGTTCTGCTCGGTGAACGCGCCGCAGGCGCGCGACAAGATCGCGCAGCAGGCCGGCGACTTCCTCCGCGACGACTGTGTTGTACGTCCGCCTTGCCTCCGTTGCTGACCCAGATCTTGACCCACTCCTACTCCAGAACCGTTATCCAGACTATCCTCCGCGCGCACAAGCAGCACAAGCGCGTGAGCGTGTATGTGACTGAGGCGCGTCCCGGTTGCCTTGGGTGAGTTGTGACTTCCGCATTTCTGCCTTCCTCGTCGAGGCTACTCGGGCGATTCGAGGATGAGCGTCCTCGGTGCCGAGAACCCGGAGAAGGCCCGCAATATCGTGCGCGGGCCCAGCGTCCTCGGCGCGTTCAGGGGGCTGTACTCTCCGCATGTGGGCGGCGCGGGGCCTCGGACAAGGCGTGTTGAGCTGCGTCATGGCATCTGAACGGGCGAAGCTCTCACCTCCGCCACCGTTCTATCTCACGCTCCCCAACTTCGTCGCATTCCACTCCTTCCTCGGTGGCTGTGGGAGAGGTGGACTTGGGGGGTGGCGACTTGGGGGGCGAGGCGTTGCTCGCGCTGGCCAGCTGGCCGAGCTCCAGCAGCAGATGCTCGCCGCGCGCGGCCAGTACGAGCGCCCGAGCTAAAACTCGACTCGGTCTTGGCAGTCTTGTCACCTTCCTCGGCGGTGGTGGTCCCCGTTCGTGGTGTCGGCTGCCAGGAGGTTGAGCGTAGCGGCCTCACGCGCAGCCGGATTGCTCTGTCCCCCAGCTGACAGCAGCGAGCGCACTCAGCAGATCCTCACGACCGCCGGGATCCCCTGCGAGGTCGTGCTCGACAGCGCGGTCGGGTACGTGATGGAGCGTGTCGACATGGTGCTGGTCGGGTGCGAGGCCGTCGTGGAGAGCGGTGCGCTCATCTCGTCCGTCGGGACGTACCAGGTCGCGCTCGTCGCCAAGGCGATGCAGAAGCCCGTCTACGCGCTCGCCGAGTCGTACAAGTTCCTCCGCCACTACCCGCTCTCCCAGACGGACCTGCCCATGCCGAGCGGCAGCAAGACACCTCTGACCTTCTCCGCCGACCTCCCCACGACGCCGACCGGCTCGCGCTTCCGCCGCCCGTCCGAGTCCCAGCCGCCCAGCGGCTCCGCGACCCCCGCGACTCTTCCTCCCCCCGCCGAGCTCTCCAAGGGGACGCTCAAGAACCAGCCCAAGTTTGACGTGACCTTCCCCGAGCTCGTCGACTTTATCATCACCGACCTCGGCACGCCGCTGTCGCCAACGTCTGTCAGCCAGTACCTGGTTGCCCAGTT
Source organism: Cutaneotrichosporon sp. PK4640 (assembly GCA_023630115.1). Classification (NCBI taxonomy): domain Eukaryota; kingdom Fungi; phylum Basidiomycota; class Tremellomycetes; order Trichosporonales; family Trichosporonaceae; genus Cutaneotrichosporon; species Cutaneotrichosporon sp. PK4640. Next base: position 33,911 of record JAMALN010000242.1, read on the forward strand.
CTCGATTTAGGTGGTACGGGAGGTAGTATGACACATGTTGCATACAGCCAAGGTGTGGGGATGGTACAAGGTAGGCAATGGACAGGGGGACTGAGTTGAATGCTGGGGAAGATGGCGGGCGTGGCAATGGAAATGGGAGTGAATGGCCACGCTATTCTGGGAGTGCGCTAGTCCGACGCTGGTGTCAGCCACGAACCAGCCATGGTTCAAGCCGTGGCCTTGCAATGCCTGGCCTCGCACGATCTCCGCCCTGTCTCACTCACCAAGGCACATGTGCTTGACAAAGCTGTTCCCGCGATCGCGCGGGTCGCTCGACGAGTTCCAAGCCGCGGCCATAGCCTCGCGGTACTCGCGCGGGATCGTCTCGAGCTGGGCGAGCACGTCGGCCTCAAGCCCCGGCGAGGCGGGCGGGCTCTCGTCCTCCGAGTCGTAGAACACGTCCTCGAACGGCCGCGGGCTCGGCTGCTCGCCATGCACGATCGCCGTGCGGCACAGGTCCAGGTCGCGGAGGTGCGCGGCGAGCACGAACACCTGCACGGGGCACGCGGCGCCGTCCATGAGCCGGACTTTGAGTTCCGTGAGCGCCGCGCGCAGGGCGGGGCCGCAGCCGTAGCGCTGCAGGAGGAGGAGGGGGGCGCGGGCCGCGAGCAGGTTCGGGCCGAGGGGGAGGGGCGCGCCGAGCGCCGCGCGCAGGAAGGGCGCGAGCGCGTCCGCGTCGGCGGGGAGGTAAGCGGGGAGGGGGAGGGTGCGGAGGGCCGCGCTGGCGTCAGAGGCGGGAGGGGGGGACTCACGAGGCCTGCGCGAGGCGCGCGCGGTCGACGCGGAAGACGACGCCGTCGGCGGAGTGCAGCTCGGCGTCGCCGGCCGTGTAGTCGGGGTGGAGCATGGCGGCGGGGCGGGTGGAAGTTCTGCGGGGCGAGGTGGGTCGGGGCGTGCGGGTTGTCGGGCGAGCCGTCGGGGCGAGGCGAGTTGGCGAGGTGGTGGGGATGAAGAGGTGAGAGTGACGCTCAGTATCTCTTAAGAGGCGCTGGAGACGGGGGCAGAGAAGCACGACATGGCGGGGCTCGATATTTGTAGGATCTGATCTGGCGGTGATCAGGAGTTGCAGGAGCAACAGCAGTCCAGGTGACAGCAGACAAATCCAGCGCGGTATGTCATCAGGCAGGGCTGGCCCGAGCGCCCGCACCCCTAGCCCTATTCCGCACGCATGGGCCTGGGCTCCCGTGGCATGTGAGCCCGCACCAGCAGCCCAGCCCAGCTTCAGCCATGCAGCGAGCTAGCGGCGAGTTTCTTTCAGCGCCGCACGCCGACAGCTGCGATCGAACATCACGTCAGAGGGAATGTATCTATGCAGGCACGGCAAGAATTCTGGTATGATTTCATCAAACGAACGGCCGGTGGTGGGGAGGCGGTGGCGTGTCTTTTGGCGCTGTGCGTGGGAAGGAGCGCCTGCGCGTCAGCCCATCTGCAATTCTGGCTGGGTGAGACCTGGCCGGGCACCTGGAACGCCTGCCCGATGTGCGCGGGTGCGAGTCGCAGGGCGGTGGAGGAGGTGCGAGCGCCGCCACGGGGGCTGGCAATCGCGCCCGGGCCACGTCGCCCGCGCAAGTCACTCGCGCACTCGCCAGAACTTTCGCCAGAACTCACCGTCTAGCACGTCGCGCTCGACGACGCCCGGCTGTGGCCGCCTGCGGTTAGCGGTCGGGTCGGGGTGGCGTCGGCTCGCCTGTTTCGTGCGGACTTCCCACTTCGCACAATCCGCTTCCGCATGCCATCCTCCCTCCTCCCACAACTAACCCCCCCCCTACCCGACTCACTCTTAATCACCGCGAGCACGCGCCGAAACTCGTCCGGCAGCCGCTCCTTCCCGCCGCGCCCCCACGCCCGGCCCAGCGCCCACATATACTCGGCCGGCACCCAGCTCCACAGCGTCCACGGGAGGTGCGTGGGGTCGAGCGTGCACGCGCCGGGCGTGCCCTCGTGGCGCACGTCGTGCCCGCCCGCCCACGCCTGCGCGGTGTGCTTGAGGGCCGCCGCGCACGTGTCCACGTCGTCCGCCGTCGCCCCCAGGATGAACGTGTACATCGGCACGCTGATGCCCTGCTGCAGCAGCTCCTTGACCTTGAAGAGGACGAGCTGGAGCGCGACGGGGCAGTCCCACTTGCGCAGGAAGAGGATGAGCCGGCGCAGCGCGGACACGCTCGGCGTGCCGCTCCCGTCGGGCGTGGTGGCCACCGTGCCGGAGGTGATGACGCGGAGGAAGGCCCTGATCACGAGCGCGGCCTCGAGCTCGCCGTCGTCGAAGTGCAGGTGGCGCGCGCGCCCGGCGTCGTCCCACTCGGCCGCGGCGCGCAGGCCCGCGCTGCCGTCAGCCACGAAACGGGGTCCTCACCTGGCCGAGAAGAGGTGGTAGCTCTGCACGCGGAAGCGCACGTTGTCGGCCGAGATGAGCTCGAAGTCGCCGTCGGCGAACTGGGTGTCCGCGATCGGCGGGGGCGCGAGCTCGCGCGGGCCGGGGGACGGCGCGCGGAAGGGCGACGGCGCGCGGCTGGGCAGCGGGGACGGCGCGCGGCGGGGCGTCGCGCCCCGCGAGGGCGGGAGGGCGGGGGCGAGCGGCGCGGGCGTGATCGGCGGGCTGAGGGTGCTGAGGCCGAGGCCGTTCTCGCGGTCGCGGGCCTCGGCGGCGCGCAGCGCCGGGCTCTTGGGCGGCTGGAGGGGGCCGGGCATCGCAAAGGTCGGGTTGAAGGGCGTGTCGGGGGAGGAGGGGCACGACATGGTGCGTTAAGAAGAAGAGAGATGGGAACCACGTCGATGCCCGCGTCAGTCGAGTCAGTGCATCTTGGACAGCGAGTGCAGGTGCACAGGAGCGCAGGCCGCAGGGGAAGTGCGATGGAGCATGTGTGATTTGTTGGTGCGCGCCGGCGGTATCAGCGCGCTCGGGCCGGCTCCCTGATGCACAATTGTTTCATGGGCACGTTGCATCGTGGGCCAAGGATGCATCGTGCAGCGGGCTGCGTTGTCCGGTGTCTACACGTGTTACATCGTGCGGAGCGGGTCGGCGTCCGTCGTGCTCACGAGCACCTCCCACCCGCTGCCCTCGGCGTCGAGCTCGCGCTGCAGCCACGGCTGCAGCACGGCGCGGAGGTACGGCCGCTCCGTGTTGGAGTGGTTGGCGAGCACGACCGTCTGCCCGCCCGCGACGCACGCGAGGACCTCGTGCTGGGGTCAGCGAAGTCCACCCAGCTGATTTACGTGGCTCATCTCGCCCGTGAGGAGCAGGTCCGCCTTGACGCCGCGGAGCACGCCGCCGCCGCTCCCGGCGCACACGGCGATGCTTTGGATCGGGAGCTCAGTCGCGGGGGTCGCCACCTGGACTGCGGTTAGCCTAGAAACCGGGGCCCGCACCATATTGCAGCCCGAGGTGCGTCTTGATGGCCGCCACGGCGTCGGCGACGCTCATCCCGCGCTGGAGGCGCACGAGCTTGCCCATCCCCGCGCCCTCGAAGCCCGCGGGCGGGTTCTCCGTCGCCGTCACGACCTCGACGGCGCTCGCGTCGGCCTTGAACGGCTCGACGAGCCTGGTGTCAGCTACGTCTCAGCTTGGCCCTACCACGTGTTGATGCCGTTCGGCGTCGCGTCGAGGCTCGTGTGCGGCGCGAACACGCTGATGCCGCGCGCGGCGAGCTTGAGCAGGCTCGCCTGCAGCGGGTCGGCGAGGGTGAGGGCCTTGAGGCCGCGGAAGATGGGCGGGTGGTACGCGATCACCGCCGAGCAGGCGGGGAGCGCGAGCGCCTCGGCGCAGACCGAGGGCGTGAGGCTAATCAGCACTGCGGGGAGGGCGCTTACTCGATGGTCAGGAGGACCTGCTTGCGCTCGCGGTCGTCGGGGAACGGCGCCTCTGGTGTCAGCTCGAGAGGTGGGATGGCGCACCGACGAGCACGCCGACCTGGCGTTAGCGTAGCGTAAGGGGCCGCTCACGTTGTCCCAGCTGCGCTCGGCGAGCTGGAGCGGCGCGATGCGCTCCCACACGCGCTTGATCACTGCGATGGGGGTGCGGGCGGCCATGGTGAGTAGGTGAGAGATGTGAACCTCACTCTCTCTGGAAGATGGACATGACTCCGGTGGAGGCAACGTGGTCGGAGCCCCGGACCAGAATCTTCCTCCTGATGCTCCCCAGCTCAACATTTCGGTGGTGCTGACTCCATCCATATCCCACCATGGCCGACGACAAGCACGACGAGAGCATCGACAAGCTCCTCGAGGCGATGGTGCGCACGCGCGAGGCGGACGGCACGCCGCGCAAGCCCGTGACGTACGACGAGTTCCAGAAGGTGCTCGACTCGACGCCGCTCTTCATGCGCGAGACGCCCAAGGAGACCGAGGGCGACTACGTGCTCGAGGCGCTCAAGAGTCTGGTGTTTGAGGGCGAGGGCGACGGTGAGTCGGCCGCCCGAAGGGTGGCCGTGGAAATGGGAGCGGTGGGGGTGAGCTGGCGCAGGCCCGGGCTCGATGCTTGGACCGCCCGCGCCTCGCCTCACCCCGCCCGCCCCCGCCCCCGCGGCCCGCTCCCGCTGCCTCGCTCCGCTCGGCGCGCGCTAACCCCCAGAGGTCGCGATCAACTTCAAGAACCACGGCAACGAGCTGTACGCGCAAAAGTCGTACCGCGACGCGATCGACGCGTACACGAACGGCCTCGAGTCCGGCCCGCAGGACGAGGCGCTCCGCATCTCGCTGCTGAACAACCGCGCGGCGTGCAACATCGCGCTCAAGAACATGCGCGCGGTGCTGCGCGACACGAGCGCGATCATCGCGCTCGCGGCCACGGCCAAAAAGGACCCGCCGAGCAAGGCGCTCTTCCGGTCCGCGCAGGCGCTGATCGCGCTCGAGAAGTTCGCGGAGGCCGCGGATGCTATTTCAAGGGGGAAGGGGCTGTGGAGCGAGGGCGCGAACCAGCGGGTGTGGGAGGGGCTCGAGGCGCAGCTCGCGGCGGGGGAGCGGCGCGCGTTCGAGCGCGACGAGAGCAAGCGCCGCAAGGGGATTACGGATGCCGCGCGGAAGCTCGCGATCGCTACTAGAGGCGTCGTGGTGGTGAACACGCCCGAGCCGCCCGATAACCCGCACCCCCTGGACTTTGACCCGGCCGCCCTCTCCCCCGCGCCCCTCACCCCCGAGGGCGCGGAGGCGTGGGTCGCGCCCACGGCCGCCACGCCGCTGATCTACCCCGTGTTCCTGCTGTACCCGCAGCACAACCAGTCGGACCTGATCACGCACTTCCACGAGGACACGAGCTTCGACGAGCAGCTCGCGCCGATCTTCCCCGCCACCCCGAGCTCCACGTCGCCCGAGTGGAGCCCGTGGGACGACAAGCACGAGTACTACACCAACAATCTTGTCGTGTACGTCGAGACGGCGCAGCGGCGGCTGCTCAAGGTCGGCAAGGAGATCACGCTGCGCGAGGTGCTCGCCAAGGGCGTCAAGACGACGGAGAAGGGGCGCGACGGCGTGGTGCTCCGCGATGGGCTGCTGAGCTTTGTCGTGCTCGTTAAGGGGAGGGAGGAGCGCGAGTGGATCGAGAACTTTAAGCGCGTGCGGGATGGCAAGTAGTCTGTATTGTACGTTCTTGATCTGTTGCGGTGGCGGTGGAGTCTGGTCAGCGTCAGGCTGGGCGAGGACGACGGCGAGACGGCCTCGGTGGGATACTCCTCTTGACACGTTACATTTCTACAACTACGCTACCCCGAAGGGTTACAAGCGGCCACCAGCGGCCAGACTAAAGCTGGCCCGAGCTCGGCTGGTAGTCGGCGTTCTCGGGGGGATATGGGCTCTCGGGCACCTGCGCGAGGGGGCGGCCGCGCGAGCGCGAGCGCGCATTGAGCCCCTGCTTGGACATGACAAAGTCGTCGAAGCGCGCGGCGTACTCGGGGCTCCAGCGCGAGAGCGCGGGGCGCCCGTGGATGATGTCGTCCATCGTCCACTGCATGCGCGCCTTGTCGACGGCCTTGGGTCAGCTCCGTCTCTGCAGTACTCACCGGCGGCGTCTCGTTGTCCGGGCAGATGACGTAGAAGTCGCCCTCGTTGAGCACCTTGTCGAACATGTACTCGACGGTCTGCTCGGCGGTCCACGCGCCGGGGGGCTTGGTCTTGAGTCCGCCGCCGCCGGTCAGGCCCGTGAACACCCAGCCCGGCACGAAGAGGTGCGCGGTGCACACGCACTCGGGCAGGTTGCGGAGCTGGTACGCGACTAAGTTAGCTGGGTTGGTGGGAGGGCTCACGCTGCTCGGTGAACGTCTTCACCATGGCCTTGGAGACGTTGTACCCCGCGTTGCCCGGGGGATTCGTGATGCCCTGCTTGGAGCCCGTGTTGATGATGATGCTCGCGTTCTCCTGGCGCGCCATGAACGGCCCGAACGCCTGCGCGACGTTGATGATGCCCTGCCCGTTGGTGCCGAGCACGCCCGCCCAGCCGGCCTGCAGGTCGGCGAGGTCGCGGTCGAGCGAGATGGCGGGACATGGGCGCGAGATGCCCGCGTTGTTGAGGAGGAGGTGGACCTCGCCGTGGTGGTCTAACACCTTGTCGCGGAGAGCGACGACCTGCGCGATGTCGGAGACATCGCACGTGGCGGTGAGGACGTCGCCGGCGCCCTCGGCCTTGGCGGCGGCCCCGGCGTCGTCGAGGGGCGAGACGTCGACGAGGACGAGGGACATGCCGCGCGCGGCGAGGTACTTGGCCGCGGCGAGGCCGATGCCGGAGCTGGGGTTAGTGCGAGCGCAGGGCTAGCGAGGAAGGGGGAGGCGAGGGGGAGGGGGAGGGGGGGAAGGGGGAGGGGGGGGAGGGGAAGGGGGGAAGGGGGAAGGTAGCGAGGCCCTCGACGTAGCAGGGAGTGTGACGGAGCAGCGGAGGGAGGGCGAGCTCAAGTCGCTCCGCTGCCAAAGGAGGCAGCGATCCCACTCTCGAATGCAGCCACAGCCTCGTATCCTCCGCTTGCGAGCCACGCCCGACAGCCAGCTTCCGAGGAAGGCAGACGTCCGACACTCCGTGGCAAGCGACCCCCTCGACACCCCCCTTCCCTCGGCCTTCCCAGGGTAGAGAAGTACTCACGCAGCGCCAGTGATGACGGCGACGGCGCCGGGATGCGCGATGCTGGTGGCCGTGTCCTCCATTGCAGTGAGTCTAGTCGAGGATGAGGTATAAGGACGTTGGGAGGCTGGTATGTACCCCAACGAGGGAGCCCCAGCTTATCACGCGATCGTCCTGGCCAACTGGCGGCATCTGAGTGGTCGGCTGGGATGAGCCGGAGACTGCGCCCGGATCCCGAGTCTGGGCCTTACGTCATCCCACGGTGCGCGAGTTTGCACAGCTGCTCTGCCACTGGGCGAGGAGCGAGGAGCGAGGAGCGCAGCGGGGCAGCCAGAGTAAGCTGCAGGCCGCAGGAGCGCGACTTGCGAGACGCGGGCGAGCGTACCGGCGTGACGGCTAGCGCGAGTTGGCGCGAGGCGTGCTTCTCAGAACGCTTCTGGATCTCGATCTGCGGACAGAGTTCGGGCGGCGATCGGATGCCGCCCCTCGCCCTCGGACGACCTGCCACACTGCTGCGCCGTCGAGTCCTAGTCCGCAGCTACGGAGACTAGGAGACTAGGAGGCCAGTTGGGTCAGATAACACTAGCATGATCGCGCTAGAGCCGCCGTCGTCGCCCTCAGCTGCGCTCAGGCCATCCCCATCACCCGCACATGGCACGCGCACACACCGCACGCACCCTCCCCCTGCCCACCTTCCGGTCGACCATCCGACCTCCCGTTCACTCCCTTCGCCCTCCGCACGCACACTTGCCCACACCCGCTCGCTCCGCTCACGTTGCTCGCGCTGGTAACAAGCACTGGTGCCGCACCCATTCATCGATACTACTCTATGCACAATGGAACTGGGGAAGCCGTGCTGGACGAGGCTTGTGTGTGGTGGTATATGGCGTAGACAATGTCGTCTAGTGTGTTGATGGTGTAGGGTAACGATCAGACATCGAGAGAACAACGATTAGAGGCGTGCAACCGACAGACAGCAACAGGCGGCGAGTGGGTAATGGTGGTGTGATTGTCGCAGTTCCGAGCCCATGAAGAAATAAAAGCGTCTAGGATGGATGAAGAAAGAGGACCGGTCGCTACCGGCACGCGCGGCAGGTGATGAAGGACAGGAACCCGCCGCGGTTCTCGCGGTAGTCGGGGTCGGCGTGCTGCTGCGAGTTGCCCTGCCCCGATGGGCGCGAGTTGACGTTCATGGGCGAGATGGGCTGCGCGCCCTTGTTCTGGTTGGCCGCGTCATACCCGTAGTCACCAGCGTTCATGGCGTTGGCTGCGAAGGGGTGGCCGCCCTGCTGCGAGTGGTGTCGCGAGTTCTGGTGCGAAGGCGCAGCAACGTTGACAATCGCCTGGTTGCTCGCGTTTGGCTGTTGCGACGCCGACTTGCGCGCACCTCGCCCAGTGCCACCGCCGCCCGAACCGTTCCGCAGACGGTCCACGCGGTCGCCGCGGTTGTCGCGGTTGCGCGTTGGCTGCCTCTGGACATCGGCGGACGAGTGCGAAGTACCCGCCTCCCAGCCCTTGCCGTTGTTGAGCAGGTTCCAGTCGTACACCTGGTCGTCGACCTCACCAGCGTTTGCCAACGCGGTCGCAAACAGGTCGCGGAGGAAGTCGTAGTCGGGGGTCTCGTCGAAGGTGAGCTTGCGGACGTAGCTGAGGTAGATGGCAAACTCGGCTGAGGTCAGCTACAGCTACCGTAACGCCCTCGTAACTCACAAGGGTAGCCCTCGCCGAGCTCTGCAATGGGCGTCGACTGCTTCTTCTCGCCAATCTTCTCGTACTTCTGCTTGTTGGTCGCAGCCTTGAGGCCCTGCCAAGGCAGACCGCCGCGAAGGAAGTAGAAGAAGACGTGGCCCAGGGCCTCGAGGTCGTCACGGCGCGACTGCTCACGACCCAGGTGGGTGTTGATCGACATGTAGCGGGCCGTTCCACTCAAGCTCTTGCGCTCGCGGTAAGGAATGTGCTGCTTGGTCTTGGGGTCACGGTACTGCTTGGCCATGCCAAAGTCGACGACGTGAATGGTCCCCGCCCCCTTGGTCCCGGGCCGCCCGATGAGGAAGTTGTCGGGCTTGATGTCGCGGTAGATGAGGTTCTTCTCGTGGATGGTCTGGACGCGCGAGAGCTTTCGTCAGTCGTGTCCGGGCGGCGCCCATCGCTCATCATTACGCACCATCTGGCGAGCAGTCATGCAGCAAGTCTTGACCGAGAACTTGCGCCCGCACATGTCAAAGAGGTCCTCGAGCGAGGGACCCAAGAGGTCGATGACAAGAATGTTGTGCAAGCCCTCCTGGCCAAAGTAGTACACCTGGGGGATACCGGCTGAGGATGTCAGTAGCCGTGCTGGCCAGCATCGACTCACGGCATCCGCTCAAGATCTTGTAGCTGCGGTACTCGTCCCGTAGTTGCGGCGCGTCCGACTTGCGTGGCTCCTGTGAGACGGTTAGCAAAACCCTTGCGCACGGGCCGAGGGTTCGGAACAGGTGCTCGAGTTGCTCGAGTGACCAGTTCCTCCGCCATGCAGCGAGCGACTCACAAACTTGATGGCCACAGTCTGAGAGTTGAGCAAGTTGGTACCTGCGAGGGTCAGCTGGGGTGTCCCTGTGGAGGCGGTCGTGTGCGCTGGCATCATGCGATGCGGTCGGAGCAGCAGCAGCGGCAGCAGCCGCATGAACGCAGCACTCACCCTCAAAGATGACGCCGAACGAGCCCTCTCCGATCTTCTTGCCGACCTTGTAGTGGACGCCGACAATGTTGCTCGAGCTCGACGAGTGGCTCCCGCCCGAGAGGTGAGCGCCCGGGTTGGACGCGATCACATGTGTGGTCGCCATTATGGTGGGTGATTAGCGCGGTGGGTGGGCGCAAGAAGGGCGGCGGGGGAGAGAGGTAGCACTGTCCAAGAGGAGGGGGGAGGGAGGGGTGGGGGGAGACGAGGAGTGATGGCGTGGACGACGGTACGATTCGAGTTGGGAGGGTTGGTTGAATGGATGATGGTTGGGAGTTGGCAGGAGAGGATGGCCAAGGTTGAAGCGCGGGTGTGTGGCTCGGCAGGAGCAAGCAGGTGGCCAGGTGGTGGGTGCCAGGAGCAGGCTTGTGCTCGAGGGGGGAGGAGAGGGAGGGGAGAGGGAGGAGAACTGGATCGGGCCAACTGGAAGGGTTGACGGATGCGCCTGGCCCCAGGTGAGGTTTGGGACTTGTTGGGTGTTGGGTGGGATGGGTGGATGGGTGGATGGGTGGATGGGTGGATGGGTGGCTTGAGCGGGGAGACAAGGAGCTTGATTTAATTGGGCTCACAATCCCAACCAAAGGGTTGCACCAGCGTGGGGACCGACAGGAATCAAATGTGCCCCTAGGGGGGGTAGGTGGGTG
>JAMALN010000243.1:0-53287 GCA_023630115.1 Cutaneotrichosporon sp. PK4640
CTCCTCGTCGAGCTGCTTGGCACGGTCGACGTCCATGGCGTCGGCGAGAATGCAAAGCTGCATGCGGGGGCGGGGGACGTGGGGAAGCTTGACGGTGCCCGAGAAACTTCCGTCAGCAATGTTCGATTTCTCGGCAAGAAGTCCGCGCAACGAGTCCGCGTCTTCGCGACGCTCGTCTGCAGCTCCGTGAGCTCTCTACTAACCGCTTGTCGCGCTGAGGGTCGTCTGGGAAGGTCAGCAGGAGCAGGAAGTAGAAGAACTCACAGTTCTTGAGGCCGATCTGGAGCTCGATGGTCTCGACGAAGTTACGCTTCTTACCGAGACCCTCCTTCTGGCCCTCAAGCGAGGACTCCTTAAGGAGAACCTTGATCGAAGAGCGCACGCTGGAAGCCTGGAGCTGCGGGCGTCAGCGGTGTCGTCGCCGCGTCGCGCATCGAGCTCACCTTGCTCATCTTTTTGGAGTTAGTTGACGGATGGTGAACTCCCACCTCCGACTTTCAATTTTGGTACTTTCGCTGATCCCGGCCATAATGCCGAAATCTCCGCCCGCGTGGCACCTCCACCTCACCGGGCGATTTCGAGATCCATGTTCACTCCGAAGTTAGAGAGAGAGCTCGACAGCATATACCCACCCACCAGCAGCCACCATGCCCGTCGCCCGCGGCTACACGCGCATCGCGCTCGGCAAGGTCTCGAACCCGCCCATCCTGCCCATCCCGGGCATCCGCGCGGGCAACAACGTCCCCCACTCGATGCACAAGACGCGCCGTATCTGGAAGCCCAACACGGCACGATTCACCTGGCCCGTCAACGTCGTCGCGGGCGCGCTCGAGCGCGTGCAGGCCGCGCGCGGCGTGCTCGACGCGGACCCCGCCGCCAGGGTCGCCAAGCGCGACCTGTACCCCCGCCTCAACAAGGTCAAGATGACCAGGCAACAGTCGAAGGAGGTGCTCAAGGCCGGTGGCCTTGAGGGCATGCTGGTGAGTGGAGTCGGGCGGCGGAGTGTGCGCGAGGCATCAGGCGGACCAGAGAGGGCGCTTGGACTTGGCGAGAGGGAATTTGTGCTGACGCCGCCTCTTTTACCGTCGTTCCGCGCTATCCCGCGATCACCATCGACAACCACACCCCTCCCTCCCTCTCCCCTCTCACCTCGCCTTGCACCCTCCAGCTCTCCCGCCCGTCGAAGCACTTTACGCCCCAGGGCCGCGCGCTCCGGAACGAGCTCTTCGAGAAGCTGCACGAGCTGCGGCAGACGCTTGCCGCGCCGCCCGCGGTCAAGCAGACCAAGACCAAGGCATAGAAGGTAGCACAACATTGGCCCGTAGCATAGCATGTACACTCTCCACTGGCGCGCTGGGGGCTGGCAGGGGGGCTAACATCAGCGTGCGGGTTGACGCTGATTGAGGAGCTGACGCCGAGTGGAGGGCCAGGCCCAGCTGATGAGATGTTGACGTTCTCGATGGGTTAGCGGACACCGGGGAGGCTCATCGCTGGCGAGGCCCTCGGGAACAGCTGACGGCGCCCGAGCACCCACCTCCATCGCCGGTGCAGACACAGAGGGGCGGCCGATAGACAGGAGTGTCGCACAGCCGACGCAGATAGACGGCAGATGGGAGGAACCCTCAAGACAGAGACTTCTGATGTATCGTCACGCAAAGCCGCACATCACACCGCCGGGCTCCACACCGCTCCCGAGGAGTCGAGCACTCCTTCTTGGAGGCCTCGCCAGCTCTGGATCGCGTCCAGACACTCGTAACGGTTGCATCGCCATTGTCGACGCTCCCAGACGCGTCACGTGACCGGACCCGAAGCGCCTCCTCTTCATCGTCTTCAGCCCCTATGGTGTAATGGTAACACGTGAGTCTCATAATCTCTAGCCCTCAGTTCGATTCTGAGTGGGGGCAGCTTTTTCGAGTCTGGCGCGGGGGATGGGGGCCGTGGGATGGTGGAAGGGAGGTGGTGTCGGGGCACAGTTACGCTGGTGGAGTTCAGGTGCTGACCGGAACCGCGATGATGCCCATGATGGTGTGCGCCAGTAGCGGACGGTCAGTGTGTGCCGTTGCAGATGTGCGGCATGGACGTAGCGTCACGCTGTCGATGGGGATGTGCGCTGGCACCCCCCTCCCCCCTGCAGTCACGTATCAAGCAACTCCCCTGTTGTTGCCTGCCAGAAGCTACCACGCTGGCTGGCCTCGACCAAACCACCCTGCGAGCTTGGCTGGAGACCGCTCGCGCTTACGGTGGGAAGCTGCGCTGGCCCGCCGCTGTCCAATCCCCCCCCCCCCCCTCTCCCCGCCCATTCGTCCCCATCCACACTGGACACGCCCTCCCCAGACCTTGGGAGATCTCAGGCGGGTACTGGGCGCATATGATACAACGATGCCATAGTCCCTACCACAGTCCATGCAGTGCGATCGCGCCGGTCCGCGATCGCGATCTCCGCCTCCAGCGCGAGCCGAGCTCCAGCGCTCACGAATGGGCGTTACGCCTGCTGTCAGCTCCGCTGGCGGGGGACGCACGAACTGCGCGTACTCCTCGTCATGGAAGTCGGGGAGCGGCTCGTGCCCGCCAAAGTTGAGCTCGTCGAGGTCCACGCCGTCGGGGTAGTACCCCTCGTCCTGGAACGCGTGGTGCTCCTCTGGTGGGGGACAGAGCTCGAGGCGGAGCCCGACGAGCGCGGCGGCCGAGTCGAGCAGGCTGCGCACGGGCGAGCAGGTGGTGGTGGGGATGGGGGCGGCGGCGGCGGCGCACGCGGCGAGGAGGAGGAGGGCGCGCATGGTGAGATGTCAACACGCAAGATGAGATGAGCAAAGCTGACCTGCAACCTGGCATGGCTGATCCAGGCGTTCATTTCAGCCACAGGGCTAAGCCACGCCCCAACCCTTGTGCGTTGCTCGCCGGGATCACCGGACCACCCCGCCTGCCGTCGTACGTTAGACGTACGAAACGGCGCGAAACGGTGCTACGGGGATGGACAGGGATAGTGGGGATGCATGGAACGTGTTAAGGTGTCCGTCCGCCCCTCGCGAGGGGGACGAGTGGGTGGAAGGTTACGGCAGAAGACTGTGCCTGTTAAACTTTAAGGTGTGCTCTGCACACTTCGGGTGTTCCGTGCCCAACGCCAATTCATAACAAGGTTGTTCTGCACGATCAGTGTACCACTGATTTCGTGAGCTTGCTTGAGCTTGGCGAGCTCGGTCAAAGTTGACGCTCGCTTCAGTGCCCCCGAGCAGCAGACACTGAGAGTTCGAGAGATCAAGATGTGTAGCTGAAGCGGACTGGCCATGCTAAGATTGTACATGAAGGCATCCGCGCACTGCCAGGGGCTCCCGCTGTTTGTGGGCCTTGCTACCCTGAGTTAGTCGTAGGACCTTGGGTGAGGAGCTGAGGAGGCCTGCAGCCTGCTGCACCATCACGACCAGTGCCATCCGTTGTTTCCGGCGCCTCATGGTTTCCAGCGCAGTGTACCCCTCCCAGCGCATGCAACGCATAGGCTCCAGTTCGGCTGCGCGTTCCGCACCTCGCCACCTCTCCTCATGTGCTGAATTGCTCCGATCCTCGGAGGCAGAGATGCTTACACCAGACCCACCTGGACAGCTGATATAATCGCCGGTCAGCCACCTCCTCATCAGCCACTTCCCTCCACCACATCTGCCACTGCACTGACCACTTGCTAAAGGCATATCTTGGCCTAAGCGTTGCCCCCTCCCCTCCAACCTCAGCAACTGGTCGACCTTGCGGTTGCCAGTGCCTCTGTTCCTGGGAGCTATGCGTTGCCAGATGCTTGCATGCGTGGCCTGTTGATCCTCCGTCTTCGTCGGACACGCCATGGATCGCCATCTGCGAGCTTGGGCCTCCGATCTCGGGTAGGAGGAGAGTGCCCCGACGGACGGCTGCCTCGGGGGGGCGAGCTGCGCTGCGATGTGCTTCACGTCGTCCGGACCTCCCCCTCGTCTGGTAGTGAGACTTGCCCACCATGGGCTCGTGAGCTGATGTCCAGTCCCCAGTGCCCGGAGGCCATCTCCCGACACGCCTCGCGACAGGCATTGAGTGCGGCGTTGCAGCGACCCAAGCGACTCTCCTGTCGCCCCTGCCCATCCTGCAGTCACCCAGTTCATGTGTCAAGCCGACACTGTCGCGCTCAACCTCTGACGACCTGACGACGAGCGCGGCCCAGGTATCCCTAGCCCGAGGCGAACTTGCCACCCTTGACCCACCCGAAGGGCACGACGAGCTCGGGCGTCCAGATCTTGTCGAGATCTAGGTGACGCCGCCGACAGCGCCGAGTTAGCGCCGAGCAGCGAGCCGACCAGTGCCCCGACCCCATACCTACGCCCGAGTCATCCACCCATCCTCCCTTCACACTGCTCCCTCAGCAACCTCCAGCACACTCAGCATGCGCGCCGCCATCATCCTCATCGCTGCCGCCGCCATCGCCGCCCCAGTCCCCGCCGAGATCGCGGAGGTGCGTCTCCCCCGAATAGCGCTGACCGCAGCGCCTGGACCCCTCCCCCGTCCGCGCCACCCCCGCCCGTCTCATGAAGGGCCTCGGCCCCTACCCCAACCCCAACCCCACCCCGACCGACAACATTAGGAAGCTCGAGCGCGATGCCGCCCCCGAGGCCGACCCTGCGGCCGCGCCTGCGTGCTACACCAATGGTGGTTGTCGTCGCTGAGGCGTGTCCGCCTGGCTTCTAGGGACGGAGGGAGACGGAGAGACTCGGCTCGAGGGTACGGAGAGATAGTGCCGACGCGTAGTGATGGCGACGCGCGGTACCTTCGACTAACCGTGCTTTCACTGAGCTACCTGACCTAGCTGACCTCTACTGGCCGCATGATCGCCCGTGGCGTGACGTTCAGCCTACCGCGGAACACACTGATGTCATTGCCTGCGCCGACCGCAGCCATACTCGTGGGCGGCGACATCGAATGGAGTGGAGGGGGGCGCAGCGAGCGTTCCTCGGCGGATCAGCGTGAGGCGCTCCGCAGCTGGAGCAAACAGCCCATGCAACCCTCCGGCGCCCCCGCCCCAGACAAGTCAGGTGGACGACAGCCTGCAGCCTGCAGCATGGGCGTCAAGAGAACTGTGGCGCGTGTGGCGGAACGTTGCCCATCCTTCCTTGCTCATCGCCGCCTGCCGAGCTGCCGCTCCCCGCACCTCACACCCTCCCACTGGCACTGCGGTACTACGATCGTTGATCGCTGAGGGGTGGGCTTGACAGTGACAACTGCGGGGGATGGACACTGACGGGGGCGACGAGCACCGCATCGCATCACGCCTGCGCCTCTGACAGTCTGACGGCGTGCGCTGCGTGCTGCGCAACCGCCTGATCGTCTATCTCTCGGAAGGGGCTGAACACCGTGCCCCCTCTGGAACAACGCCCCTGGCCATCGCTGGCCGCTCGTCGCGAAGCACAAAGCTGTACTGCGGTACTGCGGTTTGATCCTCCGCCGAGCCCCCAGTCTCGCACCGCTCTCGGCGGCCCGGCGGTCCCCCACCCCCCAGCACCGACTGCGGCTGATTGCCAGCAAGAGATATAAACTGTCCCCATCTTCCTCGTCTCTTCAACACCACCAACTCACCCACCTCCTTCCTCACCACCTACTACACCACCTACACCCACTATAACCCCATAATCAAGCCCACTACCACTACCACTACCACCCACCACACACGCACACACTACACAACCGCAACCATGCACGCCGCCTTCCTCCTCTTCGCCGCCGTCGCCGCCCTCGCCTCGGTTGACAAGGTAAGCTTCCTTCCCCTTCCCCGCTCTTGACCTAACCTCTGCGTGCCCCCCAGAACAACGCCCCGGCCCCGGCCCCGGCCGGCGACGACACCCCCGCCGAGCAGGCCGCCGACGCCGCCGAGGACGCCGCCGAGAGCGCCCTGGGCAGTGCCATCGCGGCCGGCACCAGTGGTCTCGCCTCGGGCATCGCCGCCGCCACCAGTGCCGCGGGCTCCGTCGCGAGCTCCCTCACGGGTGCCGCCAGCGGCAGCGCCTCGGGCAGCGGCGCCGCCGCCTCGGGTGGCACCAAGCCGAGCGGTGCCAGCGGCAGCGCGGGCCTCCAGAGCGCCAGCGCCAGCGGCAGCGCCGCCGCCTCGGCTACCAGCACCAACGCCGCCCACGGTCTCGCCCCCGCTACCGGCGCCGCCGCCGTCGTCGCCGCCATCGTCGCCATGGTCTAAGTAAACTCGCTTAAGGAGTAAGGGGCATTGTAGTTCATAGTTTGCGACGTCGTTCGCCCCACCGCCTCTGCTCTACTGATGGCTGCAACTGACCGCGATACGTCTCACCTTCCTTCCACGCTCGGAACCATGCCTGGGCGCCCGTGTCTTAAGCCCGAAGCGTCTAGACGCCCCTTCCCCATCCTTCCAGATGCCCCTGTCGCCGATCTGTGTCAGCGCCAGTCCCACCTCCGCGTTCCGGCGACCTGACGACGGTTGACGGATCGACAGAGGAAGAATCGCCCCTCACCAGGTCTTGCAATCTTGCGACTGATCCCCCGACATGCCCGACATGCCCGACAGCACCAAGAGTATGAGATCTCGAGAACCCAACACACGCGTGACGCCGGCGTGCGCCGGTCTACCGGTGCGGTGCCGAAGCTGCCACCACCTTTGGCTCGACTCGAGGGATCGAGGGAAGGCAGTTCGGCGGGGCACGAGGTGATATATACCTGCTCCTTGGGCTCGCCATCGCCACCCGCCGCTTCCACAGCACCACAACTCCACCCCAGCCACCACCACTCCACTCCAGTACCCCCCACCAATCACTACCAACTAGACGCAGTATGCGCCTCATCCTGGTCATGCTTGCCGCGACGGCGGCCCTCGCGTTCCCCGACCCTGCCGCGGAGAAGGTATGTCCGCTGCCGACAGAGCTGACCCGAGCGCGATGAGCCTGTCATGAGCTTCAAGAAGGGCAAGAGCGATGGCGGAGGAGGCGACGGCGGCAACAGCAGCGCGATTGCGATCACGCCCGCGGTCGGCACCGTCGCGGTCGTCGCGGCGATCGTCGCCATGGTCTAACGCGGAGATTCCGCGAGCAGCCAACCCGGACGATCCCTAGGTCGGAGATCTAGCTTGTAGGAGATGCACAGGCATTAGGCGCAGACTATCCTCCAGCCGTCTCGGTTGCCTTGACTGACCCGCACCCAAGCTCGCACAGTGGGTACGACAAGCTGCCATCTTTCACTCTACATCATTAACGCTTAGACCATCGCAGCGACGGCAGCGACGACAGCCACTGCGGCCACGACGGGCGTGAGCTGCGCCGCTCCGGAATCTCCGGGGACGTGGACGCTCACGCCGCCGCCCGAGCCGCCCGAGTCTCCACCGCTCGAGCCGCCGCCACCGCCGCTACCGCCCTTGAGGTTCTGGGTCACATCCGAGGGGACGGGCTCGCGGCGCTAGCGTCAGATGGAGGCTGAGAGGGGGAGACTCACCTCGACGGGGTTGGGGGTCGCGAAGGCGGCCGTGGCGGCGAGGATGAGGAGGGCAGCGCGCATGTTGTTGTTGTTGTTGCTTGTATTGTTTACTCGGATGAGGTTGAATAGGTAAGGAGACGGGCACGAGTTAGGCCGCCTTTATATCCCACTCGAAGCGGCCCAGCTGCCCTCCTCGCGTCTCTGTTCGTCAGACCGCCTGCCTGATGCGCCGACAGCACCGGAGCCGACTCTGAAACTTTGGGACGCGCCTCCCTTCTGGCGGGAGGAGACAAGACAAGCATATAGCATGCGGGCCACATGCTTCGTGTGAACCGACATGGCCCTACCCACGTCCTTCCGCGGGAACTGCCCCTCCCAGCAGCCTGGAGACCCGCCTCCGCCTGAGCCTGATACTCGATCTTGAGGGTCGAGCAGTGGGGCAGGCTCGCAGTTCCAAGTTGGGACACGGGCCAGCGCCAAGCGTGCACAAAGGTGACGCTCAGGGTCGCCGATGCTTGTTTGCCTCTGGTGGCACGGAGTGTGGGAAGTGCCTTGTCCAACAGGCGCAAGTGCGCACCTCACGACAACCCTGGCCCAACAACAGGACGCGAGCGTCTGGTAACTGTCGGGACGGGGTACGCTACCGGAAGTGCCTCCCACCCTTGGTTCGGCGACTGCTCTTACGGCCAAGGTCACGAGACCGGGTGGAAGCGGTGCAGGGGAGCTCGGCGCTCGGAACAGGAGCCGGTGGAGGCGGGGGAGGGATAGCTTCAGTTCAGCTCACGTTGGGAGGGATCTTCGACTCGAGCTCACCATCTCCGCAGGCCAACAGCCTACTTACGTGTGCGATGACGGAGACCCGTAAGGCGGTGTCTCAGTGTTGCACTGAAGCAGCCCCACACATCCTCCACCCACCATCGATGTTGAACCAGCTGATTGAATCAGCAGGTCTGTGCGGGCGCATGCGGGGGGCTGATCGCAGCTGGGAGGCTGAGGAGGTACGTCGGCTTACGGTTGTTGCATAGGGTCGTCAAGCTTAACCGCAATAGGCAAAGCTGCTACACACATGGGTGCTCAATCATCAGCTGGCCTCCATCTGACGAGCCCGCTGGGACTCCACATTTGTACGCATGAGATGCGAGGTGCAAGCAGCACAACTGTATGAGTCATGGCGGGCTAGTGCAGCACAGAAGCTGTGCAATGTGCCAAGGCTGCAAGTAGCCCAGTCAACAACAGGCACCGTTGCGTCACAGCCCGCCACTGCCGGCTAGGTTGCCGAAGGGCCATGCAGTCGTCGAGGCGGAAGAGGGGGTGCAACCCCGACGTCAGTTGCTCTAGCTAACTGACTACCCACCTTCTCACCCGTCATGGAGAAGATCAGAATCCTCTGTGCGCCGGCCTCAACGGCAGGCAAGGTGTGGTATGCGCTGCATGTCGCCATGTTGGGCATGGCCACGTTCGTCGGCGTGTTCTGCGCCCTCACCGCCCTCTTTCTCTCCAGTGAGTCCTCAGCGTCTCGCCTGACACCAGTATCGCAGGATCCCTCTCCCCCGCCGGATCAGCCCGAGATCATGAAGCACCCGTGGCCTTTGGCCATCGCGGCCGGGCTCTGTGCCATCCCGAACCTCGCGCTGGTGGTGTCCGGATTGATGGTGGATCGAGCGGTCCTCCGCCAGCGGTGGACCGCCCCCGTTCTGCGCGCCAAGGTCCACATCGCCACCCTCCTCACCGCAGCGACCGCGTCTACCGTCACTGGCGCCGCGCTGCTCTCCATCATCCTTAGGGACAAGGACCTCGGCCACGCCTTAGACGTGGTCGTCTTCTGGGTGGCCTTGTACGCGTGAGTCTGCCTGGGGGCACCTGACCGCAGCTCGGTGATCGTCCTCGCGACTGCGGTCGCGGTTATCGAGTACCGCTACGTCCGGGCCCAGCCGGACGAAGACCGCTGGACGGAGAACATGTTCACCCTCGCGTTCCGCGCCGCGGGGCACGAGGACCTCGAGGACGTGCACATCTGGGTCATCACCATCCAGGCGTGGCGGTTCCTCAAGGCCATCAGGGTTGGCCACTACATCCTCCTCGGCACCGTCGGGCTGTGCGTTGCCATCGCGGCCGTGCGCATCGCCGGCGGCGCGATTGGCCTCGCGGTCACGCTGCCCTTCTACTACATCTTTAACCACGATGAGTGGGGTGCGTACGACCCAGGACACGCTGACACACAGAGCGGTTTAAGAGCGACCCGTGGCGCATCGTCTACTCCACGGTTTTCGGGGAATGGTCCATCCTCCTCCCCCTCGTCGTCTTTGGCCTCATGATAACCGTGCTGCTCACATACATCCAGGAGGTGCGCACGGCGCCCGAGCTCTCCACGGCCGCCATCCTCCGGCCCAAGCTCCATGTCCCGTTCCTGTTCTCCATCGCCCTCCTATCCCAGCTCGTCCGGTTCCTCCCCTGGCAATTGTACGAGTTCCTGGGCATCCTGTAAGCCCTTCTCGCATCCCAGCTCACCGCAGCGGCCTTGTTTTGCGGCTCACGGTGAGTGTCCACGTTCCCTCTTCCCCAGCTGACGCTAGGCCAGCACCACGGCCGGGCTCGAGATCATGATCGTCAACCAGAGCCCGGACCCAGGCCGCTGGAACAAGAGCGTGTACACCCTTGTCAAGGGTCAGATTGCGCTCGGGGACGACAGCGGCCCCAAGCCCCCCGTTGAGCAGGGCGAGACCCCCGCCGCACCGCAGGCCAGCGTCCCTCCCATCGACGTGTAGCTGCCTACAAAGCAGCGGCCCCACTTGTAGCAAGAACAGGACGATGTAGCCGAAGGATAAGGATAAGACCCTCCTATACCGCTTGGACAGTCCGAGTTGAAACACTCGGAGCTTCGGCGCACGCGCCTCTGCACCGCCCAGCGGCCAAGTCAGACCCCTCGGCGCCTCAGCGCCAGGTACATAATCCCCCGCGCGTGGACGCGTCTCCCCACCCACCATGCGCTTCGCCATCCTCGTCACCGCCCTCGCGCTCCCCGTCTTCGCCCTCCCGGCCGACGTCCCGGCCGACGTACGTTCCCGTGGGTCTCCGCTGACACCAGCCGCAAGTGCAGAAGCTCAAGGTCGGCGCGGACGCCAGCTACGGCGAGAGCACGATGGTCACGGGCTCGGGCGGCACGGGCTCGGGTTCGGGCTGGGAGGTGGGGGCGGGCGTTGGTGTTGGAGACGGAAAGAAGAAGAGCGGGGCAGGCGCGCTCGTCCCCGCTGCTGGGGTAGCTGCTGTGGTTGCGGCTGTTGTTGCGGCGATGTAGAGTGTCGGGGAGATGCGGAGAGGTTCGCACGGCCCGCACTGCGATGCTGGGCCTAAGCAGCGCGAGTGGCGGTGTCGCCCAAGCGGCGCCATGGATGACGCACCGCGGGTAGATCGGGCGCGCCTGAGGTGAGTACCGAGTTATCGGAGATGCAAGCCCCCGTGGTGACTCGCCTGGGGTGACTTTGTCTGCTGTCAGACTGTCAGTCCGGTGTCGGGTGGACAGGTCATGGGCATTAATCTGTCGGCCGATAAGGCAGGCACGGGTGACATCGGTGTTGTCGGTCAAATCTGGTCAGCCATGTCAGTTCGCACAACACTGCACTCAGCAGCCGTACGCTGGGGGGCGCGCGCAGACCGTCCTGGGTGCTGGGAACTTGGCTGTTGGGAACTTGACGCGAATGCTCGCGTTGACGTAGACTCCCGGTCGGCTGCGATCGGACCTCGATCATGCTTGTAATATGTACATACAGTGGTGATTAGGCGTCAACTCTATTCTATGCGATGTAGGTGGCGCGTGCAGATTTGGGCATGCGACGGCGTCGGTCTTCGAGCGCCGAACTGTGGTGATCGCCGGGCGCTGCACTAGGTTGGGCGTGTGCTTTGGGTTGAGGGCTGGTCCTGCAGGCATACCGTCCCCGCAGGGAGGTTTCAGCGCCGTTTCAGGACCGAGCGGTAGAGAGGACTAGAGGATGTCCATAACCGCACCCGCGGCAGCAGAGAGCACCCCGTCCGGCGCGAGCCTCCCCGAGCCGTACGCGTACCCCCGCGAGCCCGTACTTGGTGGGTGGGCACCGGCGGCCTCCTGCGCGTCGAGGAAGGCGACGGGGTCGAAAGTGTCGCCCTCGCCTGTCCAGTCGATCTGGAGCTCGTCCTCTTCCCGCAGCGCGGGGGCCGAGGCGGCGGGGAAGGGCGTGCGTGCGACCACGGGCTGGTGTCAGATGGGGTCAAGCTGGGCTATCTGGAGCAGATCGGGAGGACGGGATCGGAGCAGAACGGTTGCGGGAGGGTGTGGTGAGCAAGGACTCACTGTTGCCACTGCGCCATGTTCGAAATCTGGGATGGCGAGGGTATCGAACTCGATGTCAATGACGATGGGGGTGAAGGCCATCGCTGTTGGCAAGAGGAGAGCAAGGAGGGTGGCGCGCATGGTGGAGCGGCGACGGTGGCGATGGTGGAGATGGGAGCGGGAAGGAGAGTGATGGGCAAGAGGGGTGGTGATGTCCAACGACACGCTGATGTGAGATGGAGACGAGATGAGTGAGTGATGGGGACGAGACGAGTGATGGGGAAGACGCGACGAGCAGATCTAGTCACAACAAAAGTCACGAGAGGCGCGCCCCACCCAGGCTCCATGTTGACGCGGTCGTGGGCAAAAAGTTGTGGTGACCTGTGGTGACCGCGCCACCCAGGGTGTGTCTGCGGGGCTTGGGTGGACGGTTATCAGATAGATAGCCTGCGTACGTCGGCCGATAGCGTCAGACCAGAGGTGACCCGATTGCGTTTGTTTGGCTCCCTGAGCCCACGGCTCCATCGTCCGATTGCCCGATGCTCCACCGCGCGTCACGTCACGGCACGCGTCTGGCGCGTGCTCGCTTGCCCGCGACTGTAGCTGCGTGATGAGATGAGAGGGGATCGGGGAGCGGAACAGGTGGCCAGAGGGGGAAGGGGGAGCGTCAGTGCGTCAGGGGGGCGAGGCCAAGAGAGCGCAGGACAAAGGCCTCGGTCATAACCGAGGCCTTCTGGTGCGGAATGTACCCCTGCAGACGGAGTCGCGGGATGGTTTAAGACGGAGTGGATACACAAAGGAGGAGGGATACAAGACTACACCATCGCAATGACCGCCGCCGCGGCGCACGCTGCGCCGACCACACTGGGGCCGACGCTGAGCGCGGCACTGTTGCCGCCGCGCCCGTGTCCGGCCGTCACGGGCGGCGCGACGACAATGCCGGCCGGGGCGGGCGACCCGCCACCCGTGTTCGCGCTCGAGCCCTTGTCGCCTGTGTTGGAGTTGGAGTTGGACGACGAGCCAGAGTTGGAGTTGGACGTCGACGAGCCAGCCTTGGTGCCCGAAGATCCCTTGGTGCCGGAGGACGACGAGCTGCTTTTTCCACCACCGCTGCTACCGCCGCCGCTGCTGCCGCCACTGCTGCCCTTGAAGGAGCCGGCGACGAGGATGTTGTGCGTGGACCCGGGGGTCTCGCGGACGGCGATGGAGTCGAGTTCAGCGGGCTGGTGTTAGCTCTGAAGCCGCAGGCGGACGCAAGCTAAGCGAGGGAAGAAGGGAAGGGGAGATGTAAGGGGCGGAGAGGGACGCGCACCTGTGCGTCCGGAGTAGCGAGCGCGCCGAGAAGGAACATAAAGAGCGTGAGGGCGCGCATCGTTGGTGTTGGTGGGGTGGGGGGTGCTTGAGGGTGGGAGACGGAGAGAGGTGAAGAGGTGAGGACGGTGAGAGGTCGTTGCTGAAGACGAAGTGCTCAACGGCTTCACCGGTCCATCCCTTTGGCGCAGCACGGGCCACCGCGCCAAACCGGAGCTACGGTTTGGACTCCCCTGCGCAGTCGCGCAGCACGCGGCGAGTCAAGGCCAAAGGATGGATCTGGTGCGAGATCCCCGCCGCCGAGGGTACTCGGCTCTGGCTCAATTGGCACAACGCTGCGCATCGACACACTAACGCGTACCCCTCACTCCTCACCCCAGCTCCCAGCTCACTGCGTACGCGTGCATGTACAAGCAACATTCATCAAGCCGCACTCATCAAGCCGCACAAGCCACCAACACCGCCATCACCACAGACGCAGCGGAGACGGCAACCCTCTCCCCACTGTTCCGCCTCCCTCCCGTGCCCACGCCCGCCGCCGCCCCGGAGCCGCTGTTGGTACCCGACCCCGCCCCAGCGCCACCCACCGTCCCGGCGCCGCTCACCCCCGTGCCAGTGCCAGTACCAGTGCGGCCGCCGCTGCTACTACCGCTACCTCCCGAGGAGCTCCCGCCGGAGGAGGCGCCCCCGCGTCCCCCGCCTCCGCTACCAGAGCTCGACGAGCTCGAGCTGGATCCACCTCCCCCTCCCCCGCGGAAGGACTGTGAGTCGGGCTCGGCTTCGTCCTCGGCGGTGTCGTCTGCGGAAGGTGGGGCGGCGAGGGGGAGAGCCTCGGGGAGGGTCTCAGGGAGGGCGTCGCGGGTGGCGAGAGAGTCTTCGGGGAGGGGAATGCCAAAAGCGAGCGCTGCGAGGAGGAGGAGGGGCCCTGGGCGCATGATGTCTTAAGATGTTGACGATGAGTAGAAGAGGATAATTGAGAGCTGGGTCAAAAGGTGGTGGGTCAAAAGGTGGGTGCTGGGTGGCGACTCGCGGGGTTTTAAACCGCCTGCACCGCAAAGATGTTCAGAAGCATGTGACTTAAGCATGACTCGTTACCAACCTCACCCTGTGGCTATGCGTTATGCCAAGAACTCCCACGCTCGATGCCGGCAGATGACCTGAGCACACCTCGTTCACAATCTGGGTGCATACAGGTATCAGACAGCGATAACCGCTGCCATTACGACCGCCACTACAGCGGAGGCGCTCACGCCGTCCCGCACTGCACCATTCTTCCAAAGCGGCCCTGCGCCCCCGACGGCACCGGCACCCGCGCCGACTCCCGTACCACCGATGCCGGCACCAGCGGCGCCAGCTCCAGCTGCACCGCTTCCACCACCGCTACCGCCTCCCCCGCCGCCACTGCCTCCACCACCTCCACCGCGGGCGCTGGTGCCCTCCCCAGGTGAGCCGGCTGAGCCGCCGCCGCCGACCGCGCCCCAGATGGAGCCGGAGCTGGTGCCGCCGCCGACCACGTCGTGGAGATCCCCGTAGTCGTTGTTGTTGAAAGCGTCGGGAACAGGGTTTGCTTCGGTGGTATCTGTTGAGTTGGAGCGGTCGTTGAGGCGCGTCGGGGCGCCACTAGAGAGCTTGGGCGTCGCATCGAGGGGCGCGCCGAGTGCGCAGGTCGCGAGGATGAGGATGGCTGCGCGCATGGTGTTGGGAGTTCTGAAAGGGATGCAGCTGATGGGACCGCCGGGCTCGCCTGTTCTTAACCCCCGCCAGTGCTGCAGATGCCACGATGCAAGCCACGAAACATGACGTGAGGGGCGTGCTCGCCACCTCAGTTCCCAACGCTAGCCATTCACTGCGAAACAAGTCCAACTAGCAATACATGGCGGCCTGTGTTACAACTGCGCGTCTATGCAATCTATTGAATCTAAGGCTGAATCTTCTAGGCTGGATATCTTCTAGGCTGGATCTTCTAAGGCTGGATCTAAACCAGGGCGTAGACGAGCGCCACGGCTGCGGCGGCAGACAACACGCTGGGCGCGGCAGCGACTGCGCCGTTGCGACCCCCGGCGTATGGCGCGGGACGGCCCGGTACCACACCCCCCGGGCCGGCGCCGGACCCATTACTGGTGCCGCTGCCACCGCTCTTCGTGCCCGAACTGGACGAGCCGCCCTTTGAGCCGCCCTTCGAGCCGCCACCCCTCGAGCCGCCGCCACCACCACGGCCACCACCGCCGCCGCCACCCTTGAGGGACTGCGAGTGGGACGGGTCGGCGTCGACGTCGGTGTCCGTGTTGGCGTCGGTATCAGAGTCGGAGACGGGGTGGGGGTCTGTAGAGGTGTTGTTCGTGGTGTCAGTCACCGAGTCGGCGGGGTTCAACTCCGGGACATCCGCCGTGGCCTTGAGCTCGGGTGCCAGGGCAGGTGCGGAGGGGGTCTGCGGTCAGTTTGCGCCAGGCACGCGAGACTAGACTTACAGGATTGTCGCGAGCGACAGGGGTGGCAAGGGCAGCCACGGCAAAGACTAGGGGGATGAGGGCAGGGCGCATGGTGTGTGGATGTTGATGTGTGGGTGTGGAATGCAAGGTCTGCTTGTTGACTGCGGATGGATATGACTGCGGATCAGATATCAGCCTTATGTATCCCTGGGCCTCCAGGTTGCTCTCGGCTCCCCTCGACTCGTTGAGCTGGGCGGTGAACTGTGCGGTGCAGAGATGACATTCATCGAGTGGACACTGCTGCACCGCCTCGAGTGCCAAGCCAACAGATAAGAATGGATCGCTGGGCGGAATGCGGAAACGCCGCTCAGGCACCACCACCTCGCAACTGCATAGCCATTTGCACACTTCCAGCGTCATGCAGTGCCGTTTCTGCCGTGCCCAGTGCCAACCGATGTGTCGGGGGTAGTCACAGAGTCCGAGCGCGCTCGACGTCATGCGAACCTAACGGGACAGCCTCGCCCCAGCCCCAGCTGCCACGCCACGCCATTCAACCCATTGTTTCAAGCTAGTGCTACATCGCGTTACGTACATATTATGTGGTGCTATTTATACAGTGCCGGTCTCTAGACCAGTGTATAGACCAGGGCAATGGTGGCGGCGGCGCTCACGACGTTCGGCGCAGTGGCTGCAGCGCTGCTTCGCCCATGCGCGCCGGCACCAGCGCCCGCAACGTAGGGGGTACTGCCACGGGAGCCGCCGCGCGTGCCACTGGAGCCACTGGAGCCCCTTGATCCGCTAGATCCACTGGACACGCTGCCGGCGCGGCCTCCGCCGCCCCCAATCAAGTTCTGGGAGTGAGGGTCGGCGTCGGACTTGGATGTGCCGTCGCTGTTGGAGTCGGTGTCCTCGTGGGCCTCCGGCCTGGAGTCTGGGGTCTCGGCGCTGGGCTCGGAGACATCGGGCGAGCTCTCGGTATCGGCGAGAGCGGGGGCAGATGGTGTCTGGAGTCAGCTCAGCCGAGTTACTTGTAGCTCACGGGATCGTCGCGCACGACGATGGGGGTAGCAAGTGCCGACACGGCGAAGATCAGGGAGATGAAAGTGGGGCGCATGTTGATAGATGATGTGGTGGTTGCAAGACTGGGTGCCTGCAGATCATCTTGGACTCGGCCTCTTTTAACTTATCCTCCGTGTCCGCTCGCGAGGCTGGCATGTGCATGACGGTTGGAGCAGTGACGCTAACTTGTCTCAGCGCGTTGCCGAGCGAGCCGATGTTGTTCGGTGATTGGGCGGAATGCGGAAACACAGGCACCATCGCCGGTCATCGGCGCCGTCATGCGGTGCATAGCCCTGACGACGGCGTCGGAGGTAGCGGCCCTGACGACAGCTTCGGAGGTAGCGGCGGCGGGGGTCGGATTGTTGAGGCTGGCCAGAGCAGGGCACGCGATCACAACTTGGGATCTTGGCAACAGCTTGGCAACAGGTCGCGCTACCACTCCATAGGTGCATTCCACACTGCTACGGGCATTCAAGCATGTTATCGGGGCTTAGGGCTAAGCGAGCAAATGCATTACTCCCTGGTGTCCGGCTGCACAGGCGCTTGCTCGTCCTGGGGCCGCACAGGCGAGTGGTTGTCCCGCGCTGTCGGCTTCACGGGTGTGTGGTTGTCCCTAGCGCCCGGCTGCATTGGAGTGTGCTCGTCCTGGGGCTGCACAGGCGAATGGTTGTCGCCCGCGGTGGGCTTGAGTGACGAGTGGTTGTCAGCGTCACGGACCTGGTGTCAGCCCTGCTGGATAAGACTCACGATCGGCGTCGCGGCGGCGAGAGTAGCGAGGGCTAGGATACTGAGTCGCATGTCTGTTGGTTGTGGTTGTTGGTGCTGTGGGCACGAATGAAGCACCAAGCTGGGTCTTTATGCGCCTCCTCGCCGCTCGACGGGATGCTCACATATGTTGGCTGTGCACCTCCTGACATCAAACGAGAAGGTGGGGCAATAGACACAGAGGCTGACGCGCTCGGAGGCGAGGTGGCCCGTTGCCGACACACATGTATGGCTACATCGGGTACAGACAGAACTCTATGGTCTATGCTCTATGCTGGGAGCTGTCCCCACAGAGGGTAGGGTTAGACGAGAGCGTACACGGCCACGGCGGCGGCGGCGACGCCGAAACCAGGTGCGACGGCCGAACCGGCGCTGGCCGTGCTGTTCTGCTGCTGCTCCTCCTGGCCGCTGTTGCCGCCGCTGCCGCCACCGCCGCCGCCGCCGCCCAGGATCCCGCCCTTGCCCTTGAACTGGGCGACGGTGGGGAGCGGGGTGGCGAGGGCGGGCATCGAGGGGGTGGGGTCCGAGGGCGTCTGGTGTCAGCTGAGATAGATCAGGCGAACAAGTAACACACCGGGTGAGGGGCAGCAGCGGCGCCGACGAGGACGCAGAGGAAGAGGGCGGCGCGCATTGTCGGTGGGGCTGGGGAGGCTGGGAGGGTGTTATGGTCTGGAGGGCGCTGGTTGGACGTTGCGGGAGTTGTGTGCGAGTGAGGAGAACGATGTCATGGAGGAGGTCTTATGTATGTATATTTTGGTGGTTGTCGCCACCGCACAGCCTGCGCGCACAGTTCCCAGCACTGGCGCCACCTAGACGGACGCGGTAAGACGCGTTGATCAGGCACCTCCTTCTTTCGGCTTTCGGATCGTATCTGAATAACAGATGAAGTGCTGTGGACGGATGGATAAAGCTGTGCAATTCGGCGTACGGCCCATTATACAACGTGCCCAGCTTTCTGCACCTTGGGCCAGTGAATCCGAAGGTCCGTGCGCCCAAAGGTCGACCTGCGTGTCTCCACCAGCAGTGATCACCACACCGCCTCAAAGTTGCCGAGCTACCCATGACATTCATTCTGAATCTCAGACCTACAAGCCCCCTCTCACGCACCACTACAACCCACAAGCCTACACCACAGCCCAAACCTCCCAGCTCCGTACCCATACCCAACGTCCGTCCCATAAAGATTAAGTGTGCTCCAAGAGCAATTACGCCATGTAGCGGAAGTGACGGTTCTGTTGTCAGCGACTGTTCCACCTTGCCGCATGGCGCTAGACTCACCTGCATGTCCGTGAGGTCGGTCTCGCCGGCAAGGAAGTTCTGGTGGTCGCGCTCCTCCTCGGTGAGGCCAGAAGCCAGGAACTCGGCCTCGCGCTTCTTGTTCTCGCGCTTGTAGTGCCACCACCAGACGAGGGTGTTGGCAATGTTGAGGATCATCATGACACCGCAGATGGTCATGCCCTTGCGGTACAGCGGTGCGTCCGAGGGGCGCATGACCTGCGAGCCGATAATGTTGCCAATGCAGTACGTGATGAGTGACGAGCCGCCGAAGAACGACTTCTTGGTGCGGCCGGCGACGTTGATCGAGATGGTAGGCCAGGCGAGGATGAACGTGCCGATGGAGAAGCACACGGACATGATCATGACGCCGTACTTGGTCCAGCGGGTAGCCGTGGAGAAGCCGAGGAAGAAGAGGACGACAATGATGGTGCACTGCCAGAAGATGCCGAGGGGGAAGCGCATCCAAACGTAGTAGCGGACGATGATGGACGAGAGGATCATCATGACGAAGCAGAGGCCGTACATCGGGAGCGAGTAGAGGACCGACTCGAGAGGCGAAAATCCGAGACCGGTGAAAATGAGGTTCATGAACGTCGAGATGGCGCTGGGGTCAGCTCTGTCAGCAACTCGTTAGCTTACCCGTTGGGGATCGACGGGAGGAGGTTGAAGAGAAGCGCGCAGTACCACTGGGGGTCGCGGAAGCACTCGCGGACCTGGTCCCACTTCCAGGGCTGGCGCTCACCGCCACCAGTCGCGTTCGAGACGATACGGGCCTTGGCCATGCGCTTCTCGCGCTTGCTGAGCCACCAGACCTCGTCGGGGGTGCCGCCGAAGATGAGGAAGATGAAGCCCATGCCGACGGTGAGGCCGCCGAGGAAGAGGTTGATGACGCGCCACGCAGCGAGGCCGCCCTTCTTCTGCGCGTTGTCGGCGAGGAAGTAGATGCCGACGCCGAAGACCATGGCGAAGAACGAGTCTGGGTCAGCACTGCTCTAGGATATCAACGTACTCATCGAGAAGTACAGGCCCTGGCGGAGGGACTGCTCCTTGCGGAGGTACCAGGCGGCGGAGAAGATGGCGAAGCCGGGGGTAACGACGGCCTCGAACCAACCGAGGAAGAAGCGCACGGCCGAGAGCTGGTCGTAGTTGTTGCACGCGGCGAGGCAGAGCACCATGCTTCCCCAGGTGATCACACAGACGGCGAGGGCGCGGCCAAGCGGGAAGCGCTGGAGCAGCCACATCATGGGGTACTGCGCAATCGCGTATGCGACGCTGGGTATCAGCGCTGCTGCGGCTAAGGGCGGCTCGGCCAGGTCCGACGCGACGCCACAGCCACCAAAACTCACTAGAACCAGGTGGAGAGGTTGGCGAACTGAGCCTTGTTGATACCCGTGTCCTCGCTCAGGCCGAACACCATACCCGACGAAAGCGACGTCTTGTCAGAGTACTGGAGACCATAGAGGATCATGAGCATTGGCATGAGGATAAAGTCGACCTTGCGCATGAGCTTGTTGTACTCCTTGTCGGTGAACTCGTCGTGCGCGCGGATAATGTCCTCGCCCTCGAGGATCTCCTCGTCCTTGACGTCGTGCTCGGCGACCGTGAACGGCAGCTTGTCGTGGCTGGGGCGCCGGCCATGCGAGCCGTGCGAGGTGACGCGCTTCATGTCGGGCGCGTGGCCAACATCGTGGCTGTCGTGCGTCGTCTCGTAGTGCACTGCGCCGACCTTCTCGTTGACCTTGTTGTCCATGGTGTGTGGGCGAGCCGGTGGGCGATCCTTGGAGGTGAGAGCCCCGTGTCAGCTGTCAATAAGTATTCGGCCAGCTACATCGAGCCGAGGTGCGCCAGATACGGAATGGCAGCGCAATAGGCCCAGCGGGCCAATCGCCAGACTGGCGCTCAATCGAAGCAACGGTCTTGGCATGCAACACTGGAGCCCGGCATGGTCGCGATACTCGCCGCAGCTGCCCGTAGCAGGCCAGGCCTTGCCCGCTACGCGTCAGGTGGACAGCAGTTAGTGGGCAGCGGCGTTACCCCACCGGCGGTGTTGACCACTAGCGTTGGTCGAAAGCATCAAGCGTATCGTGAAGTATACCCGGCAGGCGAACAGATCCTCCGCAATAATCACCCTGCATGGTGCATACAGTATGGTGAAAGTCTGGGCCGAGGCGCCACACAACAAGAATAGAGTGGGGGCGCCGTTACGACAGGCGGGACCTGCTACACGCCAGGGATAGGCCGAGAGGCACGCCACGTTTGCTTGGCTGGCCTTGGCTCCAGTGCTGCCCATGTGGACAACAGGGTTCATGGTGTGGGGCTTGCGGCACTGCGGGGGGCGCCGCCAAGGATCCCAAGATGTGGGCAAGGATTAGGACACCGGGGATATAATGGTGTGATCACGGGGTCACAGTGCAGCCGTTGCCGCGGCAGGACGCGGCTTGAGAGTCCGCTCGCTTGGCTCGCTACCGCGCTTCTCGCTTGCTTGTCCATGCAGTATGGAGAGCGTGGGTCCACCGCGGTGATGCCGCCGGATCGAGCGTTCGGGGACGGCGAGCTCTTATCGGGCAAGTTGCTACACACGTTGATGGGATCTGATCTGGGAATCGGTGACGCACCTCACGGGGCACGGACGGAATGTGCTGTGGGTGCGTGGCTTCTGGCCGTTCCGCAGTGCCCCCGGTGGAGCGTGGTGAACCTTCTTCCACGGTGAAGCTGGCCGCAACGCAGTGCACATGAACGCGAGGGTTGTGATCGAGTTCGTCTGGGGCTGCGCGGGACCCCAGCATCCCCGGCGCTGACTTGGACTACGGAACCTGGGTGGGGAGGGGTTCAGTGGTGCCCCGTCAGGATGTCGGTCGGGCTGATGTCAGGCGATCAAGGTGTGAGGCGACCAGTCGGTGGCGCGGACTGCTGATGTGTAGAGTCGAATGTGGCGAAGAGGACTGTTGAGTCCATGTGGGTCCACATATATGTGCATCCCAACGACTGACACAAATATCTCGAACCAAAGTTCAACTACCGCGGCACCCCACTCGGTTATGCTTATCAATCCGCGTAGCGCTCAGCGCTCAGCGCTAAAGCCGCGCCCTAGCTGCGCTCTCCGCTGCCCACTCCTTGGCTGCACGCTCGCGGAGATACTTGCGCAGGATCTTGCCTGCCGGCGACTTGGGGATCTCATCCACCACAACCACGCCGCCGCGGAGACGCTTGTGTGTGGCCACCTGGGAGGCGAGCCAGTCGGCGACCTCGCGCCCGACCTTGCGGTCGTCCTTGAAGTCGGGAGCGACGACAATGTACGCGCGCGGCAGCTCGGTTGCCTGGCTCTCGTCGTACACGGCGCACAGGCCGACATCCACCACCTTCGGGTGCTTGAGGATGATGCCCTCAAGCTCGGCCGGCGCAACCTGGAAGCCCTTGTACTTGATGAGCTCCTTGACGCGGTCCACGACCATCCACCACCCGTCGTCGCGGCGTATCAGCACATCGCCCGTCTTGTACCACCCGCCGGGGGCCATGGACTTGGCTGTCTCCTCTGGCCGGCCGTGGTACCCGCGCATGATGTTGGGCCCGCGGAGCCACAGCTCGCCGCGGTCGCCCGGCGCGGCGTCGAGCCCCGTGTTGTGGTCCACCAGACGCGCCTGGAACGTCGGGAGCATGCGCCCGCAGTAGCCCTCGTGCCCCTCGACCTCGTGCGCCGCCATGACGTGCGTTGCCGGCGAGGCCTCGGTCATGCCGTACCCCTGCATGAGCTTGATGTCGGGGAACTTGGCGGAGAACGCCTCTGCCTGCAGTGCCGAAAGGGGCGCCGCAGCGCAGACCATCGCGCGCATCGACGAGATGTCGTACTTGGCCAGCAGCTTCGAGTGGAGCAGCACAAGGAGGATGGGTGGCACGATGAGCCCGTAGGTGATCTTGTACTTCTGGATCGCGTGGAGGGTGGCCTCCTCGTCAAAGCGCGGGAGGATGATGACGGGCACGCCCTGCGTCGACGGCATCATGAGGAGGTATGCGAGGCCGTACACGTGTGACATCGGGAGGACGCCGAGGACGCAGTCGTGCCCGCTCTCGAGGTGCTCGATGCCGAGCACGCCTGCCTGCATCTGGCTCGTGAGGTTGAAGTGCGTCGTCATCACACCCTTGGGGAGGCCAGTGGTGCCGGACGAGTAGCCAAGCCATGCGACGTCCTGCGCGTCCGGGCCGTTGAACTGCTCGGGCTCGGCGACCTCGCCAAAGATCTCGGTGATGAGCTTGAACGGCGAGCCTTCGGGCTTGTCCTGAGGCTTGCAGAGGAGCACGATGCGCTCGTTCGGGAACGTCGCCTTGAGGTGCGGGCGCGCCTTCTCGAAAGCGGGGAGGAGTGCGGGGGCGATAAAGATGAATGTCGAGCCCGAGTCGTTGAGCTGGTGTGCGATCTCGAGTGGTTGGCTGGGGTTAGTCGCGATGCTGAAGAGCACCGAACGACCAGACGTGCACGTAGCCCGCCCCTGGACTGACCACCGCTGTGAGCGTCTGTCTCGGTGAAGGAGCAAGGAGCAGCAGACGGCTGACCTCATGAGCGGCCTCTGATCGATCGCTCATCGCGAATCCGCACGCTCCCACCACACCTCGTAACGGTCCACCATCTCATCCACCACCTCCAGTGCCCAATTCTCCCAGCCTCACTGCACACTCACTAAGCAGCGTTCGCCGGGCTGGCAATCACGCCCGCGGCCATGAGCGCATACCCCGCCTGGACATACTCGAGGCTGTTGAAGCCCCAAATACACGCCGTGTCGCCGCGCTTGACGCCCACCGCGCGGAGGCCCGAGACGATGCGGAGCGCGTTCGTCCGCAGCTCACCGCGGCTCAGCACACGTCCATCGAGCCCGTCGATGAAGAGCGGCTGGGACGGCGACCAGTCGGGGATCGGGCTGATCCCCGGCCCCGGGGGCAGAAGAAAGTCGAAGATCGACTGCTGCGGGAGGAAGGGGGCTGGGTAGTCCGAGTCGTAGATGGTGATGGGCATGGTCGCCGTGTGTGAGAGATGGAGAGAAGCCAAGAAGTGATGAATGCCGGATGAGAGGTGAGAGGCGTGACCATGGGTGGCCAAGAGAGCTTAAACTCAATCCGGGCCCCACCCGGTCAATGCCGGCGGCGAGCGCCGCTCCCCATCCGCCAATGACCGACATTCCACATGCTCACTTCTCGGACTTTGTTGACAACTAGGCGGCGTGTGCCGCATACATGCAGGGCAGACGATTCTTCATGGTGTAGTATTCTGACTATGTATAGGATAAAGTAGCTGTGCTGCAGGTCTACGCAGCAAGCTTGCCGATGCCAACCTGGCGCGGCTCAAGCTGGAACGCGACATACATGGAGTGGAAAACCGAATCGCCGATGATCCACTCGTCGCTCGGCCAGGCGAAGAGGTTCGCGATGCAGGTCTCCTCCGTGCTGCTCTCGTTGTGCTTGTTACGCCTATACACCATAGACTCGGGGCGAATAGGATAGCGGATGCCGCCAAAGGTCAAGTCGACCTCGGGCATGGCGTCGCACGGGTAGCGGTAGTATTCGACCTTTCCGGCGGTGCTACGGTTCGCGTCGTAAAACGCGCCGGGGATGCGCGAGAAGACATCCTTGACGACTTGCAAGGGGCCCATAAGCCCCGCGGTGCCGGTGTCCATTCTAGCCTTCTGGGGGACGGGCCGGCCGTCCTTCTGCGGGAGAAGGCTGCTGCCCGCTAAGACGAGGTCGTCCATGTGAATCGCCCACGTAGTGTTGGTGATGACCGGGGACCACTTGAGTGCCGCTTCCCCACCCTCGATGGCCGAACCGTCTACGCCGCCCAGAGTGAGCTTGCCCCCGGCCTGGGCCCCGGGCCCCGAGGCCGTGCTGCTCAGCGCCATGCCGAACATGGGCTTGGGCCACTTCGGCTTGCCACCCTTGCCCTGGAGCGCGTTGATCCACCACGGGGTGGTCGCGGGGAAGACGTTGGAGGAGTCGCGGGGGAACCCCATACCCATGAGGCCCGTCATCTGCGAGCCCGTATAGCCAGTTTTGCTGGTGTTGGTTGCAACGCCGAAGTCCTGGTCGGGCACGGAGTATCCGCCGAGAGTGATGGTGTCGTAGCCAACCTTTCCGTAGACCTGGCCGACGGCGTACTGCATATGGAAGTCTCCGTCATTGGTCCTGAAGGTGCTCGACTTGTAACGGTCGAACCCAGGCGCGGCGGGGCATTCGGTCGTGCAGTTGAGGGTGTGGGTGTAGATTCCGTTCGAACCAGTGTCGAGTTGGAGCTCGAAGGTCTGAGGTGGCGTACTGGGGTTAGTTGAGAGCGAGGATGTTGGAGGAAGGGGAGGTGGAGGAGGGAAGGCAATGTAGCGAGCGAGTAAACGAGTTGGGGGGGGGGGAGGGTGCAGAGGCGCAGCCTTTCTCCAACGAGGGCACTATACGCGAGCTAGGATCAAACTCACCCGATGTCAAGGTGGACGCCGTAAACGACGTTGCTGTAGTTGATGAAGTCCACCTCGGTGGTCTTCCCAACGGCCCCGACGCGGGGGACATAGCGCTTCCGCAAGGCGCCCTCCTCTTCCGTCACGCTGCGGTGGTAGATGGGGAGGTGGAGGGGCTCGGGGTCGTTCGTCGACGAGGCGACGGGAGCGGCAGAAGCCTGGACGAGCAGGAAGAGGACGGCGAAGAGCTTGGTCGCGAACATCTTGCAGTGTTGAGGGCGGGGACTTGGCGGGCCTTGGGCGTTGTTGAAGCTGATGTCGAGTTGTCGAGAGGCTTGAGTTGAGCGCCTTGGGGACTTGAGGTGAAGAGGGAAGGCCTACGACGAGAGACGCGCAATATATACAGTGTCGAGCGCGGTTAGTTAGCTTGGAGGACGGGTTAGGGTGCGCGGTGTGAACGATGGTGAGATTGTGAGAGATTGTGAGATATCGACCAACAACCAACCCGCGTCACTCACCCCCCGATATGCCGATCTCACCCCGTGCGACCCCCTCTCGGCCGTCGGCTGTTAGAGATATCGGGGGGCGCGCAACATGGTCTCGCCGGATAGTAAGCGACGCTGGAACCAGGCACGCCACCTTATTCCAGCAATCCGAGCATGGAACAGCATGGTCCCTCTTCAGAAGCTCTGTTTAGCTCGTCGACACCGCATGAGACACTGGCGCCACTGACGTCCCGCACGCTGCTAGCGTCGGAGAGAGCGGCGGAGCAACTTGAATAGCGCCAGGCACTGGTAGCGACCAGCCGGCAACCAGCCGTATACACCGCCCCTCCACCCTCCACCCCGAGCAGCCACACTGGCCTAGGGAGCTATTGATCTGCGGGATGTGATCGGAGGCTCGGGGGCCAAGCCCGGGCAAGCTAATCTTCATGTTCAACGTGGGTCACATCGGACGTGTAAGTAACTGGGGACCCGCGGGGCGCGTAGCTCAGATGGACGGTCATGGTCATGTTGTCAGCATGCTTGTCGTCAGGTCCGGAGACAAAACAGTCGCGGACATGACCGTCCCTGCCAGCCGCTCCATTCCACCCAGCGATTTTCCAGCACGCATCAATGGATGGTCGGTGAGTAGCCAGGCGACGCTTCCGGCGGCGGCGGCTGGCATCAGACATTGCGTGTGGTCTGTGCGGGGCTCGCGAGGCGATCCGGGGTGACGATCTGGGGTGCTTGGTCAATATTCTGCCCCGTGCCTTACCCAGTCTAGTTGATGCATCCTTCTACTGGCTCATCTGGTCCGCGATCTCGATGCAGCGCGCCCAGCGCTCGTCGTCCACCACGGCAATCTTGCCATCCCGGATCTCGCGGAAGCGTGTCTGGTCCTTCTGGGTCGGCGCGAACCCGTACCACTGCTGCGCGGCGGTCTTGTAGTCGCCAGCGATAAACGGCACGACGGGGGCGAGCCACGCACGCGTAGCCTCGTCCTCCTCCTTGGAGAACCCAAAGCGCGAGAGGAACCACCACGCCCACTGGTCGTCGGCGTGCGTGACCACCCCGCTGAAGATGGCGTTGTCCGCAAAGAACTTGGCCTTCCACGCGAGCCGGAAGCGCAGGACATTCTCGGCCGGGCAGTGCTGCAGGAGGGAGCGGACGAGCGCGCGCTCCGACACGTACACCTGCCCGTGCGCGACAATGTCGCCGAACATGCGCTTGACGGCGTCCACCTGCTCCTTCTGGGTGATGGGCTCGTCGGGCTTGAGGCCCTGCAGCGCGGCGGGGAGGGTCCAGCACGCGACGAGCTGGCGCGCCGCCGCGGGGTTGTAGTAGTTCTCGAGCTGGACGGCCACGTCGTCGAGCGTGCGCGGCGGGTTCGTCGCGCCGTACATCACCTCCTCCTGCGGCGTCTCGCCGATGATGACGGCCATGCCGCGCTCCGCGAAGCGGCGGGCAAAGTCGCCGTTGACGACGCGCGCGTACATCTCGGGGTGGACGAAGGCGCCGTCGGTGACGCCGCGGAAGGTGTGGATTTTGCTGCGGTCAGCGTACGTCCTGCGCGCCAGACGAAGGGGCTGGGTAGATCACTCACAGGTGCATGACCTTGTCCACGAGCTCCTGCATGGGCACCTTTCTGAGCGCGGCCATCTTCTCCTCCCCGCTGAGGGAGGCGTCGACACCACACGCCTCGGCAAGCCCATCAAAGCCGGCCTGGCTCTCCTCGATGGTCTTGCACTGCGCAGGCAGCGCATTCGAGAACATCATGGCGCGCGAGATGAGCGGCTTGGCGCCGCTGTTGAGCTCGTACGCGAGCTGCATCTGCACAGAGTACGCGCCGGCACTCAGGCCCGCAATGGTGATGTTGGCGCCGTTGCCGCCAAAGTGGTGCGCGTTCTCGGCCGCCCACTCGATCGCGAGGCGCTGGCTGCACGTTAGCGCTTTCTTGCCCGCCCGTTAGGGCCACGGCTCACTCCCAGAATCCAAAGTTGCCGGCCGTCCCGTCCTCGTTCTCCGCCTGCACCTCCTTGCCCGCCAGGAAGCCGAACAGGCCCAGACGGTAGCCCGGGACGATGACCACGGCGGGCATGGGCCCCGATACGAGGTTGGCCGGGTCGTTCTTGTCCGTCATTGCCGGGTTGCCGATCTGCAGCCACCCGCCGTGCAGGAACAGCCACACGGGCCAGCCGCCGGGCGGGGGCGTGCCGGCCGGCGTCCAGATGTTGGCGGTGAGCGAGTCCTCGTCGAGCACGGCGTTCGGCACGCCCATGGGGTACAGGTCGCCCTTGTCGCTGCGGTCAGCCCATGATGTGTCGCGCGACTCACTTCCGGACCTGGTACTCGGGCTGCGGGGCCAGCGCGCCAAACTCCTCGCCCTGCACGTTGGCCCACGAGTGGTTGGCGGGCAGCGGCTCGGGCTTGCGCCACCGCCGCTCGCCGGTGGGCGGGTGCGCGAATGGCACCTGGCAGAAACGGCGGGCCTTGACGCCATCGGGGCCGACAATGTCGACGCCGCGCAGCGTGCCGTGCGCCCCGGCGTCGAGGGTGGTCGGGCGGTCTGACATCAGCCACTGCGACTTCGACATGCTCACAAGAGTCTCCGGGCTGGGGGGCGACAGTCTGCCATCAGCTTCTGTTGCATCTGGGTGAGTAACGCACGGCCATGGTGTGTGTGGGAGTGATCTGCAAGACTGTCAAGGGACGCGACTGTATATGGGTGCCCACCAGTTACATCTCGGCTGGCTAGGTGCGGGTCACCCGGGGTTCAAGATGCCGTGTGGGGCCCGCTTGCCTTGAGCCAGTCGTGAT
Source organism: Cutaneotrichosporon sp. PK4640 (assembly GCA_023630115.1). Lineage (NCBI taxonomy): Eukaryota > Fungi > Basidiomycota > Tremellomycetes > Trichosporonales > Trichosporonaceae > Cutaneotrichosporon > Cutaneotrichosporon sp. PK4640. Next base: position 28,313 of record JAMALN010000243.1, read on the forward strand.
CGCGGACATGACCGACGGAGGAATTCTGGTGGGCAGTCGCGTCGTCTCAACTTTAGCCTGTTCTGCGCAGAGTGGGGGAAAGATGCATACGATACAACGGATAAACCAACTCTATGTCGTACAGATCGGCAAGTAGAAGAGGAGCTGATCAGCGTGTCGGGAACTGTAAATTGTTGATGGCCGGTGCTACAAATTGGCGGCGGCGACGTGTGCCTGTGCACGCCCGTACACCACCGCAGCCCGGAGGTAAATGGGGAGGAGGGGGACGAGGACGAGGCAGACGGGGAAGAGCGCGATGAGGAGGATGGTGGGGATGAGCACGACGAGCGGCTTGATGAGGAGGAAGTACACAAGCGCCGCGTATGAGTAGTGGTCCGTGAACTGAGGTCAGCTCGATCGTACAGGACAAGCTCACCATGGCCCACGAGTTGGCGAGGAAGCGCGTGTCGCGCTCCGCCTCGGCCTCGCGCCCGGCAAGGGGCGCCCTCTCTTCGGAGGAGGGAAGGGAGATCTCTCGGCGGCGATAGAACACGACGCGGGGGCGCGGCATCGAGTGGTGCACGGCCTGCAGACGTAGTTCGATGGTCGCCCCCCACCGCGCGAGCAGGAGGGTGAGCCACCACATGACCGCGCCGAGCGGCAGCGTGAGGAGGAGCGCCGTGCCGGCCAGCGTACCGACCAGTAGTGGGGGCCATAGGACGAGGCCGAGGGGGAAGTTGAGGAGGAGGAGGTGAGGGAGAGGTCTCCAGTGCGCCCCGTCGGCAATGGGCGCCCAGTACCGCCTCCACGCACCGCCGTCGTCAGAGGGGAGTGCGACGCCGCGGTCGCCGCAGAAGATTGTGTGGAGGGTGGAGCTGACGCATGCGGCGGTCGGGACGTCTTCCTCCTCCAGATCGCTGAAGGTGCCGTACTCTGGCGACCGGGTGGGTCGTTCAGGCGAGCGAGGCGATCGGGGGGTGGAGGGCCCCGCCGATCCCGGCGGGCGCGCGGGCTCCGTCGCCGCCCGCGCGCGCCCCTGGAAGGGGGCGTACGGTGGCGGCTGCTCTGCCCCAGGCTTGGGGTCGAGGCGGTAGACGCTCGACCCGTCGGCGGCGAGGACGAACACGGGCGGGCGGCAGCACGGGTGCGTGTGGTCCGGCAGGAGGTCGTGCAGGTCGTGCAGGTGGGAGGGGAGGAGGGGGAGGGAGGCGGCAGAGCGCGAGCGCAGGTTTATGGGGCGGAGGGAGGGCGACCCGGACTGCAGTGTTGGCGAGGAGGGCGTAGGGGAGGAGGCGGAGGGTGAGGGGGGAGAGGAAGCGAGCGCCGGGTAGATCTCCGGGTCGAGCCTCGGGAAGAGGGGCTCGCTTGAGCGTGCCATCTCGCCGAAAGCTGATCTCGCGAGTGGCGAGTGTTTTGGATTCCAAGATGATGGAGAGAGAGGTGGCGAGCGGACGGGGTGTAATCGCGCGCTCGATATTGCGGATCGCGGAATGGTCTATCTCACCGTAGCCCGGGTCGGTGATATACGGTGGCGAAATGCCACGATTTCCCCACGTGGACCGAAGCTACCTCCACTTCAACTTCGACGCGAGTTGTTGACATCTCGCCGTCTCTCTCGACTTCTCTCATCTACTCTTGGCCAGAGACAGCGTTCTGGCAACATGGTGAGCTCGAAGAGCCTCCTTCTAAGCTAACCCCAGTCCGTCACGCTCCACACGTCGCTGGGCGACCTCAAGGTGAGCTGGTGGATCCTTAGTGAAGCTCACGACAGATTGAGGTGTTCTGCGAGGCCGTGCCCAAGACGGCGGAGGTGAGTGCAGCTACCGGAACTCGTGGCCAGCTGCAAGGTCTCTCACTGCCTAATCCCCTCACATACTCTTACCGTCCTATCTACCTTCCTTGCCAGCCCCGCCCTCGTCTCTCTTGCCAGCTGTCTTAGGCGCGTAAGCTGACGCCAGAACTTCCTCGCCCTCTGCGCATCAGGATACTATGACGGCTGCCTGTTCCACCGCAACATCAAGGGGTTCATGGTGCAAACTGGTGCGTCAGCTGGGAAGGCACTAACATGAGCTGACGGCAGGCGACCCCACCGGAACAGGGAAGGGCGGGCAGAGCATCTGGGGCGCGCCGTTCGCAGACGAGGTGCGGCAGACGCTCAAGGTGAGCTATATTGATGTGCGGAACTGACATCAGTTCAACGCGCGCGGGATCGTGGCGATGGCCAACGCCGGGCCGGGGACCAACAAGTCTCAAGTGAGCTATCTTCATACTGTCCTTAGCTCACACAGTTCTTCATCTCGTACGCCAAGCAGCCCTCGCTCGATGGCAAGTACACGATCTTCGGGCGGGTGATCGACGGGCAGGACAGCACGCTCGATATGATCGAGCGCGTGCCCGTCAACGCCAAGAACAGGCCAGAGAAGGAGGTCAAGCTCGAGCGCGTGACGATCCACGCCAACCCGATTGCGGACGCGCAGAAGTAGCGTCGTAGATTACTGTTACATATGTACACTAGCGAGACAGCGAGAACTATGCGCCGTACCACCCTGTCGCCGATGGCGCGGCGGTGACGGCCGGCGCGCGCGTGGGAATGAGCGGCTCGCGCAGCCCGAAGACCTGGATGGCCTCGCGCCACGTCGCCATGTCCATCTCCATCACCGCCTGGTGGGAGACCGTCTCGACCTCGTCGTCCTCGTTGCGCGGTTCGCGCGCGTAGATCATGACAAGCCCGTCGTCGCTGACGTCGGTGCCGGCGCGCCCCTCGCGCACGAGGAACGACACGTAGAAGCAGTTCTCGACCGTCTGCGAGAACGACTCGGGGTTGCACACAAACTCGAAGAAGTTGACGCCGTGGCCCTCCTTGTCGAGGTTGTGCAGGATCTTGGCCACCTGTTGTCAGCTGGACACAAAGAGGACAGCTTACAGTCCGGACGTTGGCTAACGTCGGGTCCGCGGGCTTGGCCTTGCTCCCCTGCGTCTCGACCTCTATCGGCCGCTGCTCAGGCGCGACCGCCTGCCGCACGCGCTGCCGCTTCTCCTTGCGCTTGTGCTCCACTGCGAGCGGGCCATACCTGATGTCAGCTAGCCCTCAGAACCCGCGAGCTTACAGGAACTCGACACCGGGTGCGCGCCGGCTCATCCGCGCTGCCATCCACCCGAGCGTCTCCCAACTCCCGAGATTCACACGGCGCGCCGGCCGCCCCTCGTCGTCGTCGCTCCCCACCTCCTGCACCTCCTCGTCAATATCGAGAATGCCCTTGACGCTGGCGTCAGCTCCATTTTACTCGAAGCCTACCGCGAGAGGAGCTCGTCGACGTCGAACGACGCGCCCCCGAGCTTCTGCTTGCGCAGCAGCGCCGCGCTCATCTCCGCCGCTTCGCGCACCACACGCGCGTCCTGGTTGGCGATGTCCGTGTCGCGGACAGAGTACAGCTTGTCCGCGCCGCGGAGGATGTCGAGGATGTCGTCGGGCTTGACGTTCTCGAGGTTGGCGCGCATGTCTGCATCAGCACGCGAGGAAGGTGGACTCACCGTCTGTGCGGCCCTGCAGCTCGTTGAACTGGCGCGCCAGCTCGGCCTTGCGGCGCGGGTCGAGGGCCTTGAACACCTCGGAGCGCCGGAGGTTGTCCATGTCGCTCGAGCGGCGGCGTCTCCGCTGTGCGCCGACCATTGTTAGTTGTGTGTGTGGAGAGAAGAGAGAAGTGGAGGAAGGTGGGGACGCGCGACGCGTCAAAACAAGACATTTGCGGAACCTTATCGGCATTAGCCCGACCCTAATGCCTCGCCCCTAATGCACGTCCCAAATGCCCTCCACTTGCCATGTCCGCTTTCCTCCCATCACAACATGAGTGTGCCGGAGAGGTTCCTCGCCTCTGGTGAGCTGATCAGTCCAGGACAGCTGACAGCAGGCGTCCAGGCCGACGTGTATCTGACGCGCCGCACCTCCCTCGTGGTGGTGAAGGTCGTGCACGTCCCGGCGGACGGGGACGATCCCAGGCTGAGGCCGCACAACCCCGCGCGCGAGGCGCGCCTCCTCACGCGTCTCAAGCATCCCAACGTGCGCAGCTCACGCCTGTAGACGAAAAGCTGACGCCAGATCGTCGAAATCATCGACTACGCGTACACCACGGAACACAGGCTCACGCTCGAGCTGCTCCTCCTCCCCTTCACTGATCTCGTCAACGTCCACGCCCCTTCCTCCATCCTCGAGCAGTCAGAGGCGGTGTTCATGCTCGTCGCGCGTGGTCTGTTATCGGCCCTAACCTTTCTCCACTCCCATGGGGTTGCGCATCGCGACGTCAAGCCCGGGAACATCATGATCTCGGCGGAGGGGGTGCCGAAACTCATCGATCTCGGGACGGCGTGGGACGCGGAAGACCCGGGAAAGGGAGACGACGGGGAGGGCGGCATGACGTGCCAAGTGGGCACAGGGTGAGCTATCTTGAACCCCAGGTAGCTGACGGCAGACCGTACCGTGCACCAGAGCTCCTCTTCGGCCCTGTGGCGTACGACGCACCCGCCCTCGATCTCTGGGCGGCGGGCGCAACGCTTGCCGAGTGCTACCGCCAGTCCGCGGGGCTGCGGCAAGGCTTCCCCGGCCCTAGCGGCCGGGACGGCCGTCCCTCCCGAGGTTCGAATGAATGGCGCTCGGACGATGGCTCCTCGGGCTCTGATGGGATTCCCACCCCTCCTTCTGGGAGCTCTGGCGACAGCTCCCCATTCGAGAGCCCTCCCCTGGACGGCGGGCGCTCGTTCAATGCAACCCTGTTCGACGCAACCTACGGGGAGCTCGGGCTCGCAGGCAGCATCTTCAGCGTGCTGGGCACCCCGACGCCGGAGTCATGGCCCGTGAGCATCTCATCCACTCTTCTCAGCTGTCGCTGCGTTCGATCCGAGCTGACGACAGTCCTTCACCGCCCTCCCGGACGCGGGCAAGATCCAGTTCGACCCGCAGCCGCCAAAGAACCTCGCTACCCTCCTCCGCGCACCCGAGGGCCCCGTGAAGGTGCTCGAGGCCGTGCTCCGCCTCGACCCCGCACAACGGGCGAGCGCCCAGACGGTGTTGGGCATTGTCGAGGAGTGGTACGCGGGCGGGGAAGGGGACAGGGGGGTGCGGGAGAAGGTGCAGGAGCTCGCGCTGCGGAGGCGAGACGAGCTGGAACGTTTCCTTGAGACGGGGGAACAGTAGGCTGCAGAGTGGTCGCCTCCCTGCACCCAGCGTTCCCCGAGGCGACATAGCATCCACAGTGAGCTTCACGGACAGAACTGCGAGCTGACCACAGGCGTGCCGGACGAGAGAGTCTCACCCGCCAAGCGGTGGGGTCGCCGTAGTCGGGGTCATCAAGCCCTCGCCAGACGTGGCGATTGGGGCGCCCCTCCCCAGCCTCCCTCAACCCAACCTCCGCTGGCTGCTCCAAGGAGAGGGTCAGTTGACAGAAGATCGTGGCCCTGCTCGACCACCCCGAGACGCCGGAGCGCTTGCTCACGCGCTCCTCCCTGTCCCCTCCTCACTCCATCTCAGCCGTCAGCGACGAGGAGCTCCTGCGACAGCTACTCCCGCCAAGTCGCTGACCGGTGGCATGAAGCTCCACTACGAGGATGACCTGGGGGAGGAGTACGTTAGACGCCGACGCCCGAGACGAGGCCCGTGAGTTCTCGCTCCTGCCACCTGTCCCGAAACCTGTGGCCTGACGCCAGTCCTCCCCGACTCTACCAGGCGCCCGTGTTGAGCCTCCGCCCCTCACTTCAGCGCCGTTCCGGCCCCCAGCGCCTTGGTCGTGCACGTGGTAGCGAGCGTGCTCCGCCACCCGGGGGTGAACATGCGGACCGTACGTGATGTAGCTTTGGCAAGGCAGTTGGCAAGTGGTGCAAGGTGGGAGGGCGTAGTAAGCGATGGCTGCGAACGCTGGCGCGTTGGGAAGACTGCGGGGAGAAGCACAGTCGAGAATTCGAGAAGACGCCCGCTGCTTTGTCACGAGGGTAGAAGAGTTGCGAGCCATAGACGACTCAATCACGCGAGATGAATGACGAGTCGAATCGGTGCCGTGGCATCCGGAGCAACACGCCACCCCACGAGGCACAGCCACCCTCCCCAAACAGTCAGTCAATGGTGAGCGCCGCCGTCAGTTGTCGCCGCGCAGGACCGCTCACGTTAATACTTCATGCACGATAGCCACAGAACACAATACAATCATACACTTGCGCCACCAGAGTTCGCGGCCGGGCCAGACTTGGACGTTGGAGATGTGTGTTCGGAATCGAGGTCGCGAGTCAGGCCGGCTCCGAGGCCAGCTGGTGACGACCGGAGAGCGCGCAGGCGCGCCTACTCCGACAGCTCCTCGAAGCCGAGCTCTCCGAACGTGTTCTCTGATGCGTACATGATGTACAGGAACCCGTCCTCGTCCCTGCCGTCAGTTCGGGTCGTCTGGCACCAACTCACTTGTGCTCCTCGTAGATGGCGCTCATGAGCGCGGCCGTGGGTGGAAGGATGTCGTCCACGAAGATGAAGATGGCCTTCTCGGGCGACAGCTTGATCCGCTTACTGGGCGTCAGTTCTCACGCCCCTGCTACGCCACCTACCGGATCACGTAGACGAACTGGCCGACCGTGAGGTCTGCTGGCACGAGGTACTTCTTCTTGTCGATGGTGGGGATATCGCTCTTCTCGACCTTCTCGCAGATGACGGGGATGCGGTCCGAGTACTTCTGGCGGATACGCTCGGCCTCGGCCTTGCGCTTGTCTGTTAGGGCCAAGCAAGCGTGGGGCAAGGCGATCGCGAGGGTTGAGGGAAGGCGAATGGGGTGGGCGCGGAGATGGCCGACGCATGGTGACGCGTCGATAGCGGTCGCGCGATGGCGGCGATGGGAGGGGGGTGGGGTAGATGGCGAGGGATGGGGTGGGGAGTGGGAGGCATGTTGATGACAGAATGGGAGACGATCGCGTCAGCATCCACGCGCACACGTCACGGGCGGTACGTACCGAAGGGGTGCTCGTCCTTGAACTTGGAGCGGACCATGGCTGATGGAGTGGGTATCAGAGGACTGTGAGGACGAGTGCTGTGTTGATATAGGTCGATGCAAGTGAGGGGAGTGTGGATGATGGAGAGTCGAGTGGGGTGAAGAGAGGAAGAGAGGTGGGTGGTGGCAAGGGAGTGACGGTAAACGGGAGACAGGGGGAAGGCGGCGACCCAAGTGCGTCAGCTGGATGGACGGGGCTAGGGAAGGGTGGCGAGTGGAGGGGTGGAGGTGGAGAGGTGAGTGATAAGTGATAACTTACGCGTCAAAGTGTCGCGCAAGAGGCTGTGGGTAGTGTTGAAGAAGGATGTGATGGTGAGATAGAAGGGAGAGAGAGAGAGAGAGGAGGAGAGAGAGAGGATGCAACAGCAACAGTGGATCTGTGCACGTTAGATCGTGTTGAATGGCTTATTGGTGGCAACACCACCCACCACCCGGTTGTGGGCTCCCCCTCCCCCCAGGCAGGGTGGTGACTGAGGGGAGTGGGGGATCGTGGCCCGTGCGGTGCACTCTAGACTCAAGGCGGACGAGGCGTGGTGCCTTGAATCCTCCTAATTGCCCAAACAATCCCCATTACCATTGATAAGCCTCTCCTCTCCTCTACCCACGCTGGGTGGCAAACCCACGCGAATTTGATCCCGTTCAAGGGACGCGTCGGCTCGGCATCGCCACGTGCGCCAACCTCACGTGATACCCGGATCTTCGGAGTTATCTGTGCCGTAGGCTTGTGGCAGAGTTGGTGACAACAGGACAGGCTGACATCCACCTGGCGGGTTAATCTACCTACAGTGCCAGGCTCTGATTGAAACGATGAGCACACGTCCGCATACCGGGTCCGTGGCATGAGGCTTGCGGAAATCCTAGTGCGGATCCCCTCGCATGCCTCGCATCAAAGGCTATACTGTACTGACGTCTCAAGCTTCTGTGGCGCCTCTTATCTACGGTTCAGACAGACGAAATTTGGATGGGTTCAACAGCTCTACAGCGAACACTCGTAATACCCCGTAGCTCGCCACGCAAGCACGTCTCATATGGCCATCGGACATCGACATCGACTTGCCGTTTCAACAATCATCTTCCTGATCGAAGGGTCCGAGAAACCGTGCCAAATGACGTCGAGGTTGTGTCAGAGTGGCCGACGATGAGGCCCTGTGACGTACCCAGTCCCGCTATCAAGGTCAGTGGACACGGAGCACGGAGGCAGACACAGATCGAAGAAAACCGGCGCCCGGGTCGGGCTTATCGCTCAGTGAGACATGACGACCGCCAAGGCCGCGCCGGCCCCTCCGTTGGCTGTTGGACGTTGCGTCCCACGTTTGAATCTCTCGAAAATTGGGAGACTGAGCGTTTCCCATGCGCTCATTGCATTCCGCCACCAGCGTCCTATCCTGTGCCTCGCTGGCGCACCGTGATCAGAGGCGCTGCGGGGCACCAGGGCGAATAAAGTGCCAAGCCAGGCTGAAGCTATTCAAAAGCGCTCACCACATCCTATAGGGCAGAAACGGCGTTGCCAAGTCGTTGTCTGTCTCTGCCAAGACGGTCCAGGCATGGCGGGTGTAACTCCTCCCGCCCTTTGCCCACCGTTGGATACGGATGTTTGAAGGGCGGGGGGCTTACGACGACATGTGGGCTTGTATGCTTCCACAATGGTGGGCTGTAGCGATCCATACAAACTTCTGTCGAGGATCGAGGATGGGCGAGTTTGCAGTCCGCATGGCATGTGGCGATCGTGGTAATCGAGCGTGGCAGCGCAGGCGCGGATCACGGAGTCACCGGCGAGCGGACCTGCGTGAATCCGCAGATGACGATTGTCCCCTCGGAGGGTCGGCTTCTTTGATAATTGGACGAGGGTTGTTAGGGCTGGGGATCCAGGCCGGGGTCGCTTGGCCAAAGTTGTGGCTGGCCCGCAGGCACAAAGCATTGTCGTCATGAGGGGGAGGGTAGAGCTGTGGATTGGGAGGATGGCGGCAGACTTACGAGGCGCGTTGGGAGGATTGCCAAGTGGGGATTGCGTGCGGTGGAGACAAGGTTTGGTAGAGAGCAACTATGTGCGGAAGCAGGCGAGCTTGAGGCGAGTCGGCTTGGTCGGGCAGGTCGGCTAGGCCTTGTACGAGCTGTGCGGCGTTGAGGGTGGGTGGTATTAAGAGTTGCCCAAGGAGGCAAATGGAATAGGTATGATGTAGTCCAAACCAACGTCCTAGGTACACAGAGTTAAGAGTCGGCGTTTCTGACGGAGGTGGGTGAGGACAGTCCCTGAGCCCCTGAACCGTGAGCCACAAGGGGTCACCCTGAGTGCACAGGCCACGCACCACGGGGTGAGGTCTGTGCACAGGGCCCGAGGTCACAATGATGCGGACGATCACAGCTGACTGCGCATTTCAGGGCCTCAGGGTGTAAATCGACCGGATTGCATGGCCTGCGGGGTAAAAGGAGAGAGCCAACGAGTGTCATTGAGGGTAATGGGCATCTATGGCTCTATGGGCGCATGGTGCATGGGCAATAGCATGGAGACTGAAATTGCTTCACCATCTGCATGACCATGGTGAGAGTGGGGGCGGGGGCCACCGAGGGTAATGCCGGGGCTGCCGAGGGGCTGCGATCCTACGATCCAACAAGAGCTGCGTATGACAGGCCGAAGGGGAGACAGGAAGGAGGAAGGGTTGGCGTCGAACAAGTGTGACGTTATCGTTGTATCCCACCTCATGTTGCCCCTGGTCCCCAGCCGTGCCGTTGCACTCTTCCGGAGCCTTTGCTCTATTACTTTTGACCTGTCCGACCGGACACACTTTTCATATACGAGATCCTCCTTCTCACGGTGACGCTGACAAGAATCCACTAGTCCTTCTAAATGCAGTAGAATCACTGTGCAGCACGAGCAAAGGCGGGGGAAAGACTTTGGGTTGAGTTGGATGATACGGAGTGCACACCCCCGCCACCTTTTTTTTTTATCCTGGTGGCTAATTGCCCAAGAGCCCAGCAATAGCCAAAGCCCTGGGTCAGAAATCGGATTCTAGGGCCGGAACGCCGGAAGGTGGGTATGGGTGGGTATGGGGGCGAGGGATGAATCTGTTACGTCGCTTGCCTCGATACCTGGGCTCACCTGCGTAGCAGCGCAGTCATCGCAGCACAAACCCGCACAGGCGGCATAGGCGGCACAGCTCAGGCGCAGCAGCTGCGACCCCACATCCACCCACCCACCCACCGTACCACCCAACTTGTCTCTTCTGGTATGGTGCTAGGCTGGTGCTAAGATTGTGCATCCCAGCAACCACCGTTCAGCCCATCTCGTCCATTACAACCACTCTCTCTTCTCCTTCCAACACCATCTCTTTCTTCTTCCACACCACCTAGGCCATCCCAACACCAGGCCAAAGTCTACCATCCTAAAAGCGACATCCACCCCTCCCCTCCGCGCAGCACCCATCGTCTACACCCCTTTCGGTTTCTCGCCAAGGATCCCTTTTGGTCTCTGCGTGCCCCGGTCGGTCCCCAGTCACTGGTCTGTGTAACGGTCGTCCCTCTTCCCTGGCCAGTTCCGTCCATAAAGAAGTCTGTTCAAGTGCACAACCCCCCTCCCAGGCCGGACATAATCACCTCTGCCCGCGCACAAGGTTGTGACGCTTCCCGCATCGCACCCATCGTTTCGCATTTGCCTCCTCACACATCAACGCTCGTTCTCCCAGCTCGCAGCGACCTGGCCCACTTCTCTCACGGATCACGGATCTACTGCAAGACTCGTTCATCAAACCCCTTCACCCAAAGGTGTCCCAAAGGTCCCGTGGATCAACCCTGGTCCACCCTCGCGCAGCACCTCGCACCGCAGCACTCGGCCTCTTTCCTTGAATCCAAGGCCGCAGCCAGCCAGCCTTTACGATACGCTCGCTCTCAACAATCTCTCTCTTCTCCCCGTCACACACCTCTTCACTTTCCGCACTACCTTGCTCTTGGTCGCGACCGTCCCACTACCGCCGAGCAACGCCGTGCACGTTCCTCGGTCTCTAATACCCACCAACAGCGTCTGTGCGCCGCGCGTCCGTGGACGTCGCCAGCTGCGCCCCGCCAAGAGCGCGAATAGCACAGGTTTGCCTTTCCGCCCCGATCCCAGTACGGGGGTTCGACGTCAGTCTGCCGATCCACAACACTACACGCACTGGATCTGGCCACACCAGCCTAAAAGCGAGTTCTCTCGTCGTCGCTGCAACTCCACCTTCCCTCACTCTCATCCACCATGCCACTCTCCCTGCGCCGCAAGGGGAGCATCAGCTCTCTCCTGAGTGGCAAGGGGCATCGGCGGTCATCCTCCGAGTCATCCCTCAAATCCATCAAGCCTGAGGTGAACGCCAACGCCCACACCAGAAGACCCAGCGGCGCACCACTCGCCCTCACACCATTGCAAGAAAGCGACCGCGGCGCTACGAGAGCCCGCCCACCGCCTTCCTCATTCCGTGGTGTTCGACCAGCACCTCCAAGCCCCAACCCTAAGGGCAAGGAACGCGCTCCGGCACCTCCTCTCCAGTCGCGTCCCGGCCGGGCACACTGGGTGGTTGACTCGCTCGAGACACACCGCGGCACCCAGATATGGTCCCAGCAAAACCGTGTCATCCTTGTTGTTGGCGGTGAGTTGTTCACAAGTCTGGAGTGGTGAACGTGATGCTGACGCGACCCTCTCTCACTCCCTGTCTGAATAACATTACGACGCGTCCAAACACACCCAATCGATCGAACACACACAGAGCCAAGCCGCGCCGCCTTGGCACCCCTCCTCTACTCGCCAGCCTTTGCGGACACTCTTGTCCTCGTTGGTTCGCTCGAGCCCATCCCTGAGATTGAGCTTCTCAACTCTCCCTCCCATCTCCTCCACTCGGACCCCATCTATCCCACTGTCCAGCCATTCCAACCTCCAGCGGCGGCCGTGGCGGAAGCCACCCACCCAGTCACATGCGTCCTCCAATACGGGACGGCGCTCGCCGAGGCGCATCGTCGGGACTTGTCCATTACACCGACGTTGACACGACCAGGCAGCTTGGGCCCTCGTTCGCGTCGCGGGTCGTCGTCGTCGCTCAGCGGCGCGCAGACCCCACCTGGCACTCCGCCGCCGCGCCGTAGACTGTGGTCGTTTGGATCAAACTCACCCGCAGAGGGATCGTCGCCCTCAGTTTCGCGGCAAGGATCGCTGCTTGACCTCACTCGCCTCGCTTCCGAGAGCAACCGCAGCCGTACCCCGTCGCTCGCCGGAGACAAGGAGCGCAAGACTGTGCACAAGAGAGCATCGTCGCTGTTCAAGAAGGACCAGGTGATCGCGGACGGCTCGCCCATCGACGCCATCATCAACTTCATCCCGTTCGCCGACCCTCGGCTGGACCAGCAGCGTGTCTTGCAGGCAATGCTCCAGAACACTGTCGTCTTAACGACTGCGGCGTTACCCATTCTCGCCACGACTGTGACCTCGTCGAGTGTCCACGCCCAAGTTCCGATTACAGAGCTGTCGCCCTTGTCGCTCATTCACATCGTGCCTGTCGACGCCCCGCTCCAGCTGCCCACTGTGATCGAGCGGTTCCTCCTCCCTTTGCTTCCGACAATGGCCGGTAGAGTCCGCCGGCCACTGTTCGGTTGCGTCACTGGCTACGGTGCGTGGCTTTCACCAACGACGGATCCTGCGAACGATGGCGCGTCTGGAGCAGAGACGTTGCTGTTTGGTGGTGTTAGATGCCCCAGCCATATTGCAGAGGCCGAGGGTGTCAAGGTGCAGGCTATGCTTGCAGGCTGGGACCACTGCGCCTCGTCGCCGGGCCTCCTCACGGAGGCCGTCGAGAACATGAGGACCCCGCCTACCTTCTCACGCGTGGCTTCGCACATTGCGCTGTCGGAGCTGCGCACGCAGCCGACTCGTCCCAGCGCACCAAGCAGCAGCCAGTCGATGATGTCTGTGGCATCTCCTGCTACCTCATCACCTCCGAGCTCGCCCAGCCTCGGGTCTTCGCGCAGCCTCCCTCCTGGCGCATCCGCCGGCAGCCTCCCTCCTGGCGCCGCTCCGGCCCGCAGCACCTCTCCAACCTCTGCTCTAAGAGCCACGACCCCCGTCAGGCCCGAGACCAAGAGCCCCGTGCCCCCGCCTAAGCAGATCCGAGCGACGCAGGCGAAGACCCCGTCACCGCCTCCCGCACCGCGCGAGTTCCCTGTCGCCCGGGAGGCGTCTACACTGCGTGCCAAACCCCCGATGGCCCGGCCCACGTCCGACCAGTACCGCACCAAGACGCCTACACCCGCCGAGTACGTCCGGCCCGAGAGCGTCACTCCAAGGGGCACAACCTCGCCAACGTCCCCCGAAATGCAGTTCACCTCGAGATTCGACCCGCGCTACAGAGAGTTGGAGGCAAGGCGCGAGGCCGATGCCGACGCCACTCTCAGAGCGGAGGCTAAGGAGGCGCTGAGGGCGACTCTGTCTCCTTCCTCGTCCTCCCGAACCCATGCGCTGCCCAACGGCGCAGCGCCACCAGCAGAGTTTGGCGGTCACGACCGGCGGGCGCGCGGCCCCTCCGGCCTCCGCAACGCGGTCACGGTGCAGCAGCAGGGCCTCCAGCCCTCGCCGCCCACTCCCGAGTTGGACCCCAGCTCGTCGTCGTGCTCGAGCAGCTCTGTCCTCGAGCCCAGCTGGTCCGAGGAGCGCAGCGGCAGCAGTGCGCGGAGCAGCAAGCGCTCGTCGACGACGCCGGCGCAGGCGACCCTGTCCAAGCCGATCAGCGGCAGCGTGAGCCGCAAGGGCCTGTCTGGCTTTACGAGCATCTTCAAGCGCCGCAGCGTCAAGGCTTAGCTTTGTCCGGCCATGGCACTCGCGCAGCGCGCACACGTGCAACGAGTAGGAGGTAGACGAGATGGCTACGTCGACGGACCCTAGTTGTGTCAAGTAGTAACATTGATCTTCATCGCACCCACACACGGCGATGGCCATAATTTTTTGTAAATGCATTGGTGACACTCACGCACGAGGACAAGAGTGACCACTAGTGTGCCACATGCTGCATGCTGTCAAAGTGTGCTAGTGTGTGGGAAGATCGGATGCACCCGAGAGGTGACATCACTGGAAGGTCGTCTGATCATGATCACTCAATTGAGAAGGATCAGGTGGCACGACAGCACCACCAGAGTGGACGACGAGACGCGAGGGGATTGTACGGCAGCGTTCCAGATCGAGGGCGGGAGTCGTACAGCTGGCAAGCGGCGACGGGGAGGGAGAGTGGAATGCAGGGGACTCGGCACCATTCATGACACCGGTACGTTGGGAAGAGGCACTGCGACTACAGTACTGCGACTGCAAGCTGGGGCCCGAGCAATCGACCGCGAGGCACTGGCTGGTGGTTGCTGGATCGCAGCACGCAGTAGTAGTGATGTCATCGATCATAGATCCTTGAGAGGTGGAGGATAGGCGCCACACCGCGTGCACTCCGCGTGGTTCCCAGGCTCCCGAAGGGTTGGGGCGAATAGTGCCCCTGGTGGAGTAGTAGGCGCGTGTACGTGTTGGGGACTGACGCGGTGGCACCCCGTCTTCTGTGGATCTGTGGGTGCGAGGGAAGGTGGTGGACGGCGCGTGGCTCCCCAGACGCGGCCTCCACTGGCCGGCCGGCTCCTCGTGCCCGGTACTTAACCCGCCTCCACATCCACGTCCACCATCTGACAACCTCTCACCTCACCCCCCACCCCCCACCACACACCGAAATGTCCGCTGCGTTCGACAAGGCCGTCGCCATCGTCAAGGCCCTCCCCGCCGACGGGCCCACCAAGCCCACCCAGGACCAGCAGCTCGAGTTCTACGGCCTCTTCAAGCAGGCCAACGAGGGCGACTGCACCGGCCCCGCGCCCGGTGAGTAGCGTAGGCGGAGGCGCCTGGGCGGAGCGGCGGACGGCAACGCACGCCGATCCTGCGGGCTGGACCCGCCGCCCGAGATCGGCGCCGCCGCCCCCGCCGCCCCCGCCGCCCCGCCGGCTAGCTCGGACCCCGCTGACCCCAGGCGCCTTCAACTTCACCGCCAAGTACAAGTACAACGCGTGGAAGAAGCTCGAGGGCACCTCGAAGGAGGACGCCAAGGCCAAGTACGTGGCCCTCCTCAAGTCGGTGAGTGTGCTTGACATGCGTGGGAGGAGATGGATGCCCCACAGATCTGCCCCAGATGTGCACGGGCCCGCCTCCCGCGATCCATGGTCCCATCCCACGCAAGAAGGCTCACACCAGATGCTCGAGAAGGCCGACGACGCCGACTCGAAGAAGGCCCTCGAGGAGCTCAACGGTGAGCTCGTGGGTGAACCCGCTGACGCCAGCCGCCGCGTAGATACGTTGATGAGATGTCAGATGCTCAGGTTATACAGATGCTGGTGTGGTACTAATGGACTGACCACTGACACGCTCTCGCACGTGGGTGCGACGGGCAGCCGATCAGCGGATCAGCGGAGGAGCATGGATCTCAGCGCGCCTTCTCTGGGGAGCTGGGGAGGCGGCGAGTACACCGCTGACGGGTGCGAAGGGCAGGCGCATGGCGCATCCCGTCATCCACGGCGCCTCCACCCACATCCCTCACCTCCCGCACACACCTATATCCCGCACCGCGCCCCGGCGCGTCACAGTGCACGGACTCCACCGCCGCCCACGCGTGACATACAGCCGCGCGCCCGTTTGTCCGCAGCACACAGCACGCTCGTAAGCCAGCTTGGCTCGCAGCGATGCAGTCTCCCGCCGTGTCAGTTAGACTCCGGCCTCCACCGTTCCTGCTCGTTCAGCGCCCAAGATGCAGCACAGCCCCACGCCCTCCACGCACTCCACCCGAACGTCGGGATGAGACGTGGGACATGGGACGCCCCACCCCAAGCACCCCTGCCACATCAGAATGGGGTGCGGAGACAGGCACGCTGTGGGGCCGCCCGCCGGGCCTACGCGCCAGCATTACGCCTATCCAATCGGGCCCCTTCGGCTAATGCCATCGGCCCTCTCGGGGCTGTCTTCGGGGGTTCGTTGCTGCTGCATGTGTCGAGCGAGCTGCTCTGCACCTTGAGCACAGCGCCAACGCCCCGCTCCCGCCTATGCATACATGCATCATGCTGCTTTTATGCTACCAAGACCTAACAGCTTACTTCTTGCCCTCGAGGATGGACGAGATGGACGCCCAGACGAGCTTGGGGCTCTGGGCGGCGTCGACGGGCGCCCAGACGCCAGTCTTCTGGTAGTGGCCGACCACGGGGCCCGTCTGCTTGTGGTAGGTCGCGAGGCGCTTCTTGAGCGTCTCGGCGTTGTCGTCGGAGCGCTGGATAAGCGGCTCGCCGGTGACGTCGTCGGTCATGGCCTTCTTGGGGGGGTTGACTGGGGTCAGTACGAGCACGCGCGAGCAGCCGCGCTGCGAGCAGGGGTAGCGGGGCGAGACGGGCTATCGAGGCCGGGAGATAACTCCCAACCCAGCCCTATCTCTCGCCCCCGCCCCTCCCCTCGCCCTCGCTCAGACTCACACTCTCTGTGGTACGAGCGGCCCGAGGCGGGGTGGATGAGGCGGCCGGTGATGCGCGAGATGAGGAGCGCGTCGTCGATCTTGAGCTCGATCGCGTGGTCAATCTTCTTGCCCTTGCCGGCAAGCATGTCGTCGAGCTTCTCGGCCTGGGGCACCGTCCGGGGGAAGCCGTCGAGGATGAAGCCGTC
Organism: Cutaneotrichosporon sp. PK4640; assembly: GCA_023630115.1. Classification (NCBI taxonomy): domain Eukaryota; kingdom Fungi; phylum Basidiomycota; class Tremellomycetes; order Trichosporonales; family Trichosporonaceae; genus Cutaneotrichosporon; species Cutaneotrichosporon sp. PK4640. The sequence goes on from JAMALN010000243.1 coordinate 44,981, forward strand.
CTTGCACTCCTTGTTGTTCTCGAGCTCGCTCTTGATCATGTTGACCATGATCTCGTCCGAGACGAGGCCACCGGCGTCCATGATCTTCTTGGCCTCCTTGCCGAGGTCGGTCTGCGCGGCGACCTGCGAGCGCAGCATGTCGCCGGTCGCGAGGTGGCAGACGCAGTACTTGTCCGCAATGGCGGGGGCCTGGGTGCCCTTGCCTGTGTGTTAGGCCAGATCGTCATGACGCGGGGGCGGGGCGCGGGGGGCTGAGGGCGGAGTGGCAGAGTGATGCCGGGGCGCAGCCGAGCCGAGCCAGCACCCCGGGCCATCTCGGCGTCGGGCTCTTGGCCCCCCACCAGCCCCAGGTTACGGGGCTCGCTGCACTCGCAAGGACAAGGTGGCTGGCTGCACTCCCAGGTCCCAGCTCGCTCCATCGGCGAACAGCTCGACGTATCTCGCCGTTTGCTGCCGAGCAAAGCCAAGACCCTGCCCTCCTCGCACTCCTGCTCCGACAGCGCGCCCGGAGCCCTCGCTGCTCCCAGACTTACCGGCACCGGGAGGGCCCATAAGCACGAGCTTGGGGCTCGGCTTGCCGCCAACAATGCCGTCAACGGCCGACTTGACGGCGCTGCCCGCCTTGCCCTCGAGCTCGGTGATCTTGGCCTGGAGCTGGGGGTTAGTGGTGTTCCGGCATGCCAGTTCCGTTGCGCTCCGGGCTTGGACTAGAGGCTCGGCAGCCGGGCTCACCTTGGAGACGAGGCCCTTGAGGTGCTCGATGTCGTTGGACTTGTCGGACATGGTGGCTTTTGCAGGTGTAGAGAGATGAGCAAAACAGTCGGAGCGGAGTGATCCCCACTCTTGTAGCAGAGGGCCCTTTGCGACGTCGTGACCACAGGCATGCCCAATAGGGGCGGCTATTGGTCGGCCAATAAGCATTCATTACCCGAGTGTCCTTGGGGAGCTTGGGGACGGGCTTTAGTCGGCTCATCTCCGCGTCTGTCCCAAGCCACGCAGTAACACGTAACACTCGCGTGGTCGAGTCGGGCCGGAATCGCGGGCATGACGTCGTGGCCGAGGTGCGGCCTCGCCCTGGCCATGTCCGTGCAGATCCCTCCACTCCCCGTCCCCCTCCCGCGGCCTCCTGGGTGGCCGTCGGTCATGTCCACCGATCAACCTCTCGGTCAGCCTCGACGCGCCGTCCTGCCGAACTCTCAACTCTTTGCCATCGGCCAGCGCGCGACGAAGAGAAATATTTATAGCCAGCAACAACAACAGCCACGCCCCCATCTCCACGACTGACTCTGAGCTAACAGCTCGCCTTCACCATATCCCTCTCCCGCGCCCTCCGCGCATCTCGCCTCGCATCGCACCTCGCGTCATCACACTTCGCCACATCGCACTCAACCCGCCACCTGTCCGCCATGGCGACCATGACCTACTCTGAGGTGAGTCCCCACTCTTCTTTGCCTCAGTCGCTAACCCCAGCCCGCCGTCAGCCTCTCGGCCCCGGCGTCGTCCAAGCCGTCGCCCACGCCCTCCGTCGCCGAGCCGCCCGCCTCGCGTGCCATCCCCACCGACTTCCGCTCCTCCCTCGCCGCGTGGTGGGCGTCCAGCGGGTACCGCGACGCCCGGGTCGCCGAGGACCGCCTCCTCCGCCGCCTGGAGTACTACCACCCGCCACCGCCCGAGCCCTCGCGCTCCTGGTTCTCGTGGAACCACGCGCCAGCAGCAGCCTCCGCGCCGCCCCCAGTACCCACGAACGGCCTCCTCGCCACCCTCCGCACCGTCTTCATCCCCACCCCCGACCCGGCCCTCGCCCCGCCCAGACCCGACATGCACGTCGCCGACGACTCGAGCGTCTCCTCGGCCGACACCAAGTCGTCCAAGAAGCACCGCCACGCACGCTCCCTCCACTGCCACCACGCCGAGGGGCTGACCGACTACATCAACACCCTCGAGTTTGCGTCCCCGGCCACAAAGGACAGCAAGGAGGCCGTGGTCGTCGTGCACGGGTACGCGGCCGCGCTCGGCTTCTTCTTCCGCAACTGGGAGGCGGTGGCGCGCGCCGCCGACGCCACGGGCCGCCGCACCTTCTTCCTCGACTGGCTGGGCATGGGCCTCTCGAGCCGCCCGAACCCGTCGCTCCTCGCCGCGCCGGCCGGCGCGCCGCTCGAGGCGCGCGTCGCGCGCGCAGAACATTTCTTCCTCTCGTCCCTCGAGGCGTGGCGCGCCGCCGAGGGCATCGAGCGCATGGTCCTCGTCGGCCACTCGCTCGGCGGATACCTCTCCTCGGCCTACGCGCTCAAGTACCCCGAGCGCGTGAGCTCGCTCATCCTCGTCTCGCCGGCCGGCATCCCGCACGGCAAGCTGGGCGACAAGCCGCCCGTCCCGCCGCCCACGACGCAGCCCGCGCCCGTGACGGACCGCGCGAGCCTCGACGCGGCGGCCGACGCCGCCGAGAGCGAGATGCACGACCCCGCCGCGTCCGCTGCCGAGGCCCAGGCCGCCGCCCACCCCCAGCAGAGCGCGACGCGGCGCGGCGTCACAAAGTTCCTCCTCTGGGGCTGGGAGAAGGGGCTGTCCCCCTTCTCCATCCTGCGCGGGATGGGGCCGTGGGGCCCCCTCCTCGTGGGCAAGTACAGCTCGCGGCGGTTCGCGAGCCAGAGCGCCGACGACGTGCGCGACCTCCACGCGTACATTTACGGGACGAGCGTGATGCGCGGCTCGGGCGAGTTCTGCATCTCCCACCTCCTCGCGCCGGGGGCGTACGCGCGCATGCCCATCGTCGACCGCATCAGCCCCCTCAAGGTGCCCGTGACGTTCATGTACGGCGACAGCGACTGGATGGACGTCGAGGGCGGGCACGCCGCGCAGAAGGTGCTCGCCGAGGCGGGGAACACGGACGTCGACGTGCATGTGGTCAAGAACGCCGGGCACCACCTCTACCTCGACAACCCCGACGACTCGAACGCCATCATCGAGGCCGCGATCCGCGCGGCCCCCAAGCTCGAGACCAACTAGGACACACCTAATAGACCTGTATAATAGACACTTTAGATGCAGCATAGCCTCGGACACAGCTCGGACACGGCACAGCCGTCGCATACTATTATACACTACATGGCACCTCTCACTAACACTCGCGGCTACTGCGGCGTCAGGGGCCGCGGCGTGCTCGCCAGCGTGCCGCCGATCGGGAGGGGGAGGTGCTTGGGGAGCGGGGTGGGAGCCGCGCTCGCGCTGCGGCTCGTCGCGGCCGACGCGCCGCCCGAGGGCGGCGGGGGAATGTCCGTCTTCAACACGCGCGTCGCCTTCTTCTTGGGGTTCGGCGCGTTCTGGTTCTCGCTCATGTAGAAGCGGCGTAAGAGCATGATCGCGTCCTCGCGGTAGTACCCGCCCACGGCCTCGAACGAGGGGTTCGTGTCGAGCATGTGGCTGGCGTCAGCTCTACAAAACCATGCATCATAGCTGACGCCGCCATCCTCCGCCCGCAGGCGACGCCACCAGCTCGGCCCGCTTGCCGCGCCGCGCCCCGCCTTGGCCCTCAACTCACCTCGTCGACACGTCCAGCACACTCCCGCACCCCCCGAACCGGTCGTTCCCACACCCATACACCACGCGCCCGATCCCCACCTGCCGCAGCGCACTCGCACACATGACACACGGCTCGACGGTGACGTAGAGCGTGATCTCGGACAGGGGCGGCGGGTTGTACGGGAGGAGGTGGTCGATCGCCTCGAGCTCGGCGTGGAGCGTCGCCTGGGGTCAGTCCGCTCCTGGAATGGGCCCACGTTGCGCCACTCGTTGGTTCTGTTGCGCGCGCGCGCGATCGCCTGCCCGTTCTTGACGAAGACGCAGCCGACCGGCACCTCGCCGTTCTGCAGCGCCTCCTCGGCCTGGTGTCAGCTCGCTAGGAGAGCGACAGCTGGCTCGGCGGCAACGAGAGCTGGACGCACCATGTACAGCGCCTCGCGCATCCAGCGCAGGTCCTCGGGCGCCTGGTCCTCGGGCGCGATGTACGTCTGGTGTGAGCTGACCATGAACATGTGCTAGCTCGTCAGAGCAGGAGACCGGAGTAGGGGCAGGGGCCCACAAGTCCTCGCGACGCGTCTCAGTGAGCATCCACTGGGGTCCACGGCTTGCAAGATCGACAGCAGCACGCGCACGCCCACACCTCTCCCTCCCGAACGCAAGACTCACCGCCTTGTTCATCTTGACGGCGGACAGGTAACTCGTGGAGGAAAGTGTTGTTGCCGAAAAGTCAAACGACAAAGTTGAGGTGGAGGCCGGTGGCGATTCCTCAGGCACGCCATTGTGGGGAACCCACTCATTCACCTCGCACCATCACTGCGACGACGTGCATCGACATCACTGCTCTCCAGCATCTCAGCAACCCCGAGCCGCTCCCATCGCCCGTGCAGCTGGGACGCGCAAAATCACCAGCCAAAACGGCGCGCCGGGGTCGAAACCCCAGCGTTAAAGAGTGACCATAAAGCCTGGTGGGCAGTCCGAAGACCAACAGCTGTGCTACGCCGCTTCAAGCGTCCCGGGCAATCGCTAGGCTATAGTGCGCGGGTGGGCCGTGCGCCGCCCATTTTCCTCTCTCATCATTCCTCTCGCATCATCGCCATCACCTCATGTCCAGTTGACGAGTTTGGCGGGTGAGATTTCGCCGCGGCCTCCTGGTCCGAGTCACGAGACTAGGTCAACTCCGGCATCTCACGGTTGCCCAGTTGGCCGCTGCCCGGTATCATGTCGGCCCGGCCGTGCCGTGTCGGCTTCATCAGCAACACATCCCGTATGCCCACCGCTGGCTACGTTGTCGCGTTATTTACCAGTGCCAGAGCCCCGCGGGTCGCCCATCTAACCCCCTAACATGCCGCCCATCATCTACGACGCGCCCTACCCGGCCCCCTTCTTCCCGCAGCAAAACGTCTTCCAGTACCTCTTCCCCGAGGCGCCGGGGGTCTCGCCGCTCCCGGCGTTCGACGAGGCGCTCCCCGCCTTCATCGACGGCAAGACGGGGCGCACGCTCTCGCGCGGCGAGCTCAAGGCGTTTGCGCTGCGCCTCGCTGCCGCGCTCCGCGGCCCGCCCCTCGGCGGCGAGACGGCGCGCATGCAGCGCCTCGACGTCGCGTGCATCTGGGGCTTCAACTCCCTCGAGTGGGTCGTCAGCGCGTACGCGTGCATGGCGGCTGGCGTGACGCTCAGCCCCGCGAACGCGGGGTACACGCCCGCCGAGCTCGCGCACCAGATCAACGACTCGGGCGCGTCGCTCGTCTTCCTCGCGCCGTCGCACATCGCCGCGTTCGACGAGGCCCGGCCCCTCCTCAAGCGCGACTTCCCGGCCGACCGCATCGTCCTCCTCTGCGAGTCCGAGGCCGCTACCGGCCTCCCGTACAAGACGGTGTACGACATCCTGCCGGCCCACGGGCAGTTCACGGCGCAGCGCTGCGACCGCGCCGACGCGCAGGCCACCGCGTGGCTCTGCTACTCGTCCGGCACGACCGGGCTGCCCAAGGGCGTCATGACCTCGCACTTTAACATCACGAGCCAGATCCAGGCGGGCAACATCGGGTTCCAGCGCATGCGGCCCGGCGACGCCGTGCTCGCCTTCATCCCCTACTCGCACATCTACGGGGCGGTCATCGGGCTCCTCCAGCCCATCTCGCAGGGCGCGGCCGTCGTCGTCCTCCCGCGCTTCGAGGAGGTGCCCGTCCTCCAGGCGATCGAGAGGGTGCGTTCTGATGTGGCCCAACTGACCCCAGTTCAAGGTCACGCTCGGGCTGCTCGTGCCGCCCGTCTTCATCGTGCTCCTCAACTCGCCCCACGTGAAGAAGTACGACCTCTCGTCCCTCAGGACGATCATGAGCGGCGCGGCCCCGCTCTCCGCCGAGCTCCTGCAGGCCTTCACCGCCCTCGTCCCGCAGTGCCGCATCATCCAGGCGTACGGCATGACCGAGACGAGCCCCAACATTGCCAACATGCACCGCGGCATCTCGGTCGGGCGCGAGTACTCTGTCGGGCGCCTGCTCCCCGGCTTCCAGGCGCGCCTGGTGAAGGAGGACGGCGAGGACGCGGACAGCGCCCGCGGCGAGGCGGGCGAGCTGTGGGTCCGCGGGCCCTGCGTCATGAAGGGCTACCACAACAACCAGGCGGCCACGGACGACACGATCGCCCCCGGCGGCTGGATGAAGACGGGGGACGTGGTCACGCGCGACGCGGACGGCTGGCTCGCCGTCGTCGACCGCAAGAAGGAGCTCATCAAGTACAAGGGCTTCCAGGTCGCGCCGGCCGAGATGGAGGGCCTGCTGATCCAGCACGACGACGTGCTCGATGCCGGCGTGGTCGGCGTGTACGACCCCAAGCAGGCGACCGAGCTCGTGCGCGCGTATCTCGTCCTCAGGGGCGACGACCGGGAGAAGGTGGCGGCCGACGTCGCGGCGTGGGTCGCGCAGCGCGCCGCCCGGGCAAAGCACCTGTCGGGGGGCATTGTCGTCGTCGACGCGATTCCCAAGAGCCCCAGCGGCAAGATCCTGCGCAAGCTCCTCCGCGAGCGCGCGAAGCAGGACGCAGACCCTGTCGTCGCGATGCCCCGCGACGCCAAGTTGTAGATAGATGGTGTATGCTCTGGGTCATGGGAAGGCATAGTTGCATGCGCAGGAGGTCGATTCAACTATCACAGAACCCGTACCCGTAAATCCGCAGCGCCGCTTGGGTGTCCCGCGCCCTACTGCCCATCTCGACGGCGTACTGGAGCAAGCTGTCCGCGGTTGCCACCATCTTGCGACACAGGTCCCGCTTCTGGGCCTTCATCTCGTCGGCCCTGCGCCTGACCTCGGCAAACTCGGCGTCCTCGCTGGCCATCGTCGCCTGCACTTCCTCGAGCTGGAGCTGCAGCTGGCGCGCGTGTTCGTCGAGCTCGGTCTTCCTGGCGAGCAGGCCGTTCTTGCGCCTGACGCGCTCCCGCTCCTGGGCCATGACCGTCTTGTATTCGTCCGAGTCCACGAAGCGCTGGTGCTCTTGGATGGCCGCGAGACGCGGCTCATTCAGCGCGACGAGCCCAGCCAGCATGCGATCGGTCTCTTCCTCGGCCCAGGCGATCCCACGCCTAAAGTCAGCCTGCAGACAACGCGACTCACTCTTGCGCCTGTGACGTGTCCTCATCGCACACTATGGCCTCGACGGCGGCTGGTCCAGCCATGATCACCCTTACCCTTAGAGTCAGCCCGGGTCGTATCGCCACTCACTTAGGGCTTATGCCTGGGGATGTTGGATGAGACGATAGCGGCTGCGATGGGCTGAAAGGCGGAGAGGACCGGCGGAGGCAGCGCACCGCCCGGCGCCCCACGGCGATCTGTGGATCCGTTTGACAGAACCATCGCCAGCTCGGCGTCGAGTCGCTTAAACTGTCTCGACACTTCCCATGGTCCAACTCTAGCAACTCTCCAGCTTACAGCTCAGCCTGGCTGGAGCCTTGGCTCACGGTAACGCTCTCTCTCGCCACACGACCTCAACGACTCTTTCTCTTGATCAACTCGTCGCTCTCCACGATGAGCGCGCCTCCCATGTCCAAAAGCGCCTCGGCAACGTCCAAGCCGCCGGCCCCATCAGACGGCAAGTGCTCAGCCCAGCCCACCCAGCCCCGCCCCCCGTCCCCCACCACCTAACAGCAGCCCTGCCCAAGAAACACAAGCTCAAGGAGCACCGCCGCTCCTCGGACTCGCACGAGCCCCCGCCCTACCCCCACGACCTCCTCCGCATCCCGGACAAGAAGACGATCGTCAAGAAGGCGCACCTTCACGCCCCGTCCCCGCTCATCCTCCCGCCCGCCGTCACGTCCGAGGAGGTCGTGAGCCCCATGCCACGCACCCCCACGCCGCCGGCGGTCCTCGTCGCCGCTGCGCCGGGGAACCACGCGTCCGTGTTCATGGGCGCGCCCGTCGACTTTGCCGTCCGGGCCGAGCAGGCGATCGCCGCGCTCGCCGACGCACGGGACGCGGACTCGCACGACGAACTCGACATCGAGGGGCGCGGATCGCCCGCGCCCACCACCCCGCCCCCGTCCCCGGCCGCGGCGCTCTCCATGGCCGCGTCTGCCCCGGCCCTGGAGGCCGAGGTGCGCCGGCACTCGTTCCCCACGACCCCGGCTGCGCCCGTCGAACCTGTACGCCCCTAGCTCCCGCCCTGTGTAAGGTCTATGCATACTTAGAGTCTAGGTCAGAGCTCGGGCTTGGGCTCGGCAGGGCGCGCGGTCCCGCTCTTGGCCATGGCCTCCTCGACCTTGTCGAACAGCACGTCGGTCGCGTACTCGACCGGGTG